>BQNB010055437.1:0-39107 GCA_026074375.1 Tanacetum coccineum
AGAAATGGAAATAAAACTCACTAAATACTTGTTTAAAAATAATTTTACATTTAATGAGTTTAGATTTTGTAATCATCAAAAAGGGGGAGATTGTTGATAGAAATAATGCCTAAAAACGTTATTAATATTTTTTGACCTCTCTACGTTTTGATAATCACAAAATGTAAAAACGATTAATGAAAAATTATTCGTAAACAAATAATTAGTAGTAAATTTTCATTTAGAAAATTTAATCACTTAAAGGTATGAATAAACAAATGCTTAATCCATTTTATGATCAAATGAATTTTTATTTAACCTCACAATTTTTTATAAAATGTTGCAAATATTTTTATAACTTTTACAAAACTTTTTCTACATTTAAAAGAAATGTTTTATTTTAAATAAATATTTTGAATTCAAATTTTCTACCTAAAAATGGCTAGAAGTGTTCCAAAAAACACCTCCCTTGGAAAAGACAAAAAATAGAGCGTCCTAGACTGGGCGGCCACCTTAAATACAAGGGCGGTCCCCTTAATAATTAAGAGGACCACCACCCTAATTAAGGGGATCGGCCAGGCTAAAACACTCCTCAGTTTGCCTATAAATACTGGACTATTCCCCACTAATTTTCTTGCACACACTTTCTTCTGTTCTAAATAAGTTTATTCTCTCCTTTCATTCCTTTGATCATTTAATCATAAAGCTTTGTTTCCAAGTGATCCAAGCTTAATTCCTCAAGTGCAAGAGAAGAATACTTCTTATCATCAAGACAAGAAGTGCTATAGTTTAGTTGGTGTCATTGTGTTAGATCTTGTAAATCATTTGTGTATATTGTGAAGGCATGTATTGTAGTTGTGTATAATAGCTAGATCGTAGTGATCATAGTAAGTAGTGTTAGATTGGTGTGATCATAGTTATATCTTGGCGAAGGGAAGTTGTGTAGTGAAATGAAGTTGTGTAGTGAAGAGAAGTTGTGTAGTGAAGAAAAGTCATGATAGATTGGTTCTAGCTAGGATTAGAACTCGACATTTGGCTTAGTGTCGGAAATTGGTGTAAGCTTAGTCGTGTTCTGTTTTCTCCGCCTAAAGGGAGTTTGTTGACATAGTGAAAAGAACTCTCGAGTTTGGTGCTCGAGGAGTGGAGTAGGGCGAAGAGGTGCTTCGTTACCGAACCACTATAAATCCTTGCCTTGTGGTTTGATCTTTCCTACTCTTATCTTTTGTCTTTCATATTTACTTGTCATTTATTTACTTGCTTATATTGTTCATATTGTGCACATATTGATATCACATAAAGTCGAATCTAAGTTTTATAAACAAACGTAACATTAATTTAAAATGCGGTAAACTATTCAACCTCCTTTCTAGTTTTCCACAATTGGTATCAGAAGCCACGTCAAACACGAATTTTAAAATAAATTGTATTTTAAAACTTGAATCGATCTATGGAATCGGAAAAATATTTATAAGGGCAATCTATGCAAAGACCACCACTATTTGAAAGTGATGGATTTATTTATTGGAAAAATAGATTCGAAACTTATGTGAAATCAAAAGATCTAGATCTTTGGCATGTTATTACCTATGGTGATTTTCCTCCTATTCAAAATAATCCCGAAACTAAAAAGGATGAAATAGTACCGTTTGATAAACAAAACGATGATCTTAAAAAGAAACTTGCTAAAAATAATGAAGCCAAAATGGTGATTTATAATGCTTTGCCACGTAAAGAATATGAAAGAATTTTTATGTGTAAAACCGCAAAAGAAATTTGGGATACTTTATTAATCACTCACCAAGGTAATAGTCAAGTCAAAGATAATAAAATAGATCTTCTTGTTCAACAATATGAACAATTTACGATTCCGGAAGAGGAATCGATAGATAATGCTTTTGCTAGATTTAACACTATTATTACTAGTCTAAAAGCACTTAATGAAAGGTTACGGCTATTGAAGAATCGAAAGACTTGACATCATTATCACTTGACGAGCTTATTGGAAATTTGAAAGTTTATGAAGTGATAATAAAGAAAGATTCTGAAATGGTCAAAGGCAAAAGAGAACAAAATAGATCTCTTGCTTTGAAGGCCAAAAAGGAATCTAGTGATGAAGATAGTTCGACTTCCGATAGTGAAGACGAAGAATACGCCATGGCCGTGAGAGATTTCAAGAAATTTCTCAAAAGACGAGGAAGATTCGTAAGACAACCACATGATGAAAGAAAGTCATCCCAAAGAAATAAAGACGAAAAAAATGGCAAAAGCGAAAGAAAATGGTTTAAATGTGGAGATCCAAACCATCTAATCGGAGAGTGTCCAAAACTATCAAGAAACTACAATCAAAGAGCCTTCGTCGGAGGATCATGGAGTGATAGTGACGAAGACAATGAAGAAAAGACTAAAGACGAAAAATGTCTTATGGCTAATGCATCCAATGAGGTACTTTCCGAAACCGAATTCTTTAGTGATGACCAATCATCGTTAGATGAAAAAGACTTAGATAGTGAATATAATCGGTTATGTAAAATAGATCTAAAAGTTATGGCTAAAAATAAATCACTAAAACAAATTAAAAATCAATTAGAAAAGGAAGTACTAAAACTAAAAAATAGGCTATCTAAATTAGAAAAAGGTAAAGAGGTAAATAAAGAATGTAAAATATGTCAAGACCTTAGGTTTAAAAATAAAAAGCTTAAGGAAGAAATTTCTAAGCTTAATCAAATTAATAATAGTAGTCAATCGCTTAAGAAATTGTTAAGTCTTCAAAAACCTTTCGGAGATAAATCCGGCCTAGGATTTAATTTTACCAAAGGATCAACTAGTGAGTCTAAACAAGTAAATTTTGTAAAGTCACAAGAGGTTGAGTCTAAAGAGAAAGTAGTAGAATTAAACTCAAGTCCAAGACCAAAATTTATGCTTATAAACAATACTAAAATATCGATTGCAAGCGACGACGAAGTAAAACGCTTTTATAAACCTTCTTTAAAACCCGGAGTTGGATTTACTAAACCTAAAATGAGATCTAAAACTCCTCCTCCAAAAGAACTAACAATTCTCAACCTCGGTCAAAAACACCACAACCTAGGAGAGATCAAGGTAGACAAAATTACCCTAATAATAATTATTCAATGTGGAATTATTCATAATAACCAAACTTCTCTCCGTGGGGAATATGTCCACCCTATATGTATCCAAATCAAATGCAACATATGTAAAACATGTTCGAGACTAACAGTTTTGGACCCATGAGACATTGGGGACCAAGTAGTTGAGTCGTTACAACATTTTAGTGGAATTGTTCATCAACATTTCTTGGAATCCGACAAGTGAATACATCCTTAACATCGTATGACGGGTTTACCAAAAGATTTCATCTTCAAAGCTTGCTCACTTGAAGATGTTAAAACACATCGTAGGCAAAGGTACACTTTCTTTCCCAACTACTTAGGATATAGATTATGTGCAAAGTGTTAAATGACCATGTGATTTTATGCTACAAATAATATTTGCTAAACTAAAAGATTATAGTTAATAGAGTAAAGTTAAGCGTGCGAAAATAGTGTAGTCACTAGAAATGCCATTTGTTGGTTTTCTAAAATTAAGAGAGAATGTTCATTATGAACTCTTCTCTCACGTAGTTGAATTAAGACTCCCTACGTACCACTAGAAAATGGAAATCTTCTATGTTCACTTGTAGCAAACTCACGTAGATGAAGAAAAGTGAGTTAGTGGGTAATAATTAACATAGAAGTAGGATTAGTTTTTACATCTTACGCCGGAAAGGCATGACATCAAAACACTATGGATGAAACAAACTCCCTTCGACTACGATGTCCGCCTTGAATACACGTCTATAATCATCTACGTCTATCAGAACCGTCTTATTGAGTTTTGACTCTGTTCCATTATTCTATCGTCACATATTAATCATCTATCAAACACTACAAATAGTGACAAATAATTTATATCTCATCCGAAGTAATTAATTCATTCAATTAACAAGAAGTTGATTGAAAACGTCACTAAATCCTCGTTAAATCTTCTCTCGGCTTGACAACTTGATTATCTCATCCAAAGTAATCAAAGTATTTTTAATAAACGAAAGGATAATTAAAATGTCAATTAAATTTCGTCAATCATCTCTAAACCGCCTCTCGATCCAAAAATCTTGACAACTTAATTATTTCATTGGAAATTATTTAAGTTTACTTAACTTAATGAAAAGTTAACTAAAAAGTGTCAAGTATTTTTCTCTCGTCTTCAACGTCATTCTTTCGACAACTAGATTATCTAAAATAATATTACTAATAGCTCCTAACGTATTTTGATAATTGTATATTTACAAAACTAGTCAAAATTGAAAAACAATTTTTTTTTGTCGTCAGATAGGCGGCCCCTTAATTTTAAGGGGTCCGACTTTGTTAAAAGGGGCAGACCCCTTATCTTTAAGGGGACCGACCACTTAAATTCGCCAAACAGTCCTTCCCTCTACAAAACTCATTCCCAAACACTCTATCCCAACTCCTCCCTTCTTTCCCTGCCACTGTGTGACGAAAACACCATCACCAAAACCATAAAATCCGATCCCCAACTCACACTCAATCAAAATTCGCAAGGGGCAATCACCAACAACTCGATTAACAACACCTATTGTAAGATTTACTAAACTTTTCTCTTTCACTTTCATTCAATTTTGTTCTTAATCAAAATTTGGTATTTTTCAATTTTTTGTGTCTTTTATATTTTCATGATTTGGTCTAGTAAATTCATAATGATAATGATTCCCATAGTAATAGGAATTCAAAATTTCCATTAGGATTGAATCAATTTTTTTTAGTCGAAAATTTCATAAGAACATATATACATTTTCATTTTTTTCTCAAAACAAAAAGTTATACATTGTCAATTTATGCCAAAAACAAGTTAAAATGATCATACATTGATTATCAAAGCATACATAACTCAATATATATTTTTCGAATCAATGGGTAAAATTTTATAAAAATAAAGGGGTGTTTGGTTCATTTGCTAGGATAGCAATTTAGAGTCGAAATGACCATCATATTTTTATCACTTATATAAACACATAACTAACTTGTATAAGTCATCAAGATATATAATTCATATATATATATATATTGATACATTTGATAAAAACTATAAAATAAAGGGGCGTTTGGTTTAATATTTTAAAAGATGGTTTTAAATTTGTTCTATGGTTTAATTTGCAAAATTTAGGTTTTTAGCCCTCGTTTTTCGTGCCCGTTTTAGGTTTTAAGTTATATAGCTTTCGTTTTTAGGTTTTATTTAATCGTTTTTGTATATTTAATTGGTAGAAATAGAAAACCCATCATAACCTTGTTATATTCAAACACCGATCATCAATTCGTCATTCGATTTTCCATTCAAGCCTCGTTGGGACATAACGACCCGGGAATCATACTTCCGGATTACATATATTTTATTTTTGTGAACTCTTAACCAATTCTTGGCTAAAGGTAATTGGTTGAGTGTTTGCTTATATATTATATATATATATATTATTGATGAATCAATTACTTCTTAGGTTTTTATTTTTAGAGTCAAAGTAATCCTTGTCCCACAAATGTTATTTTCAATTTTTTATATACTTGAAGTAATATTTTATTTTGTTGTCTTGTTTAGGTGATAAAAATGCCTCGAGCAACCGTTGGTGATACCTCCCGCACTAAATCCTATATCCCTAAAGTATCTGAAATACCCGGGTTCTCTCCCGTCATTGCTCAATTCTATAAACCTATCAAAAACCGTTGCATTCACGAGGGTCAAGTCATGGATCAACTCTACTTCAAATCCAATGGCATTGAGCGAATGTTCACCAATATTCGCTTCAATTGTCTTTTCAAAATTAATGAGCCAATCGTTCCTTGATTCATTCTAGATTTTTATAGTCAAGTCAAAGTCCAAACTGACGAGCACGGCTATCTCTTAATCTCATTCATGATCCAACATGAATTCATCACTCTCTCACTCGCACAATTCGGTCAAATTCTCAAAATTCCATACAATGGTCAAGCCGTTTTCACAAATGAATGGGATCTTGCATCTCTTGCATACTCCCAAGAAACCGAGGGACCATATCCCACCTATCTTCCTACTCCCAACGATATCCGTCAATTTCTTCAAATTGAACGTGTCGATTTGAACCACACCATCAAAAGCCAAAGTGTCGTTCTCACTCCTAATCAAATTCTTACCAAAGAATTAAGACAAGACATGAGGCGTTGGGAAGAACTCATTCGTGAGAATGTGTTCGGACTAGGAGGCAACCGGGACCATCTTCCGGCTTGTCTCGCTCACATGTTGTATTGTATTGTTGCCGAAGAACAATATAATCTTGCTTACTTCTTTGTCAAAAGAATTGAATGTGCTCGATCCAATCCAACTGCCAATCTTCCTGATGGCATGTTTTTAACTCATCTATATCGACACATCATGGAACACTACCCTCATCTCGACAATGGCATTTACAATGTTGTTGATCGAGTCATGCGTCCTCTTGCTCTCAAACAAACACGAAAACCCTAAAGTGATCGTGGAAAAGCCCGTCACTCCGTCTCATCATCATCCGCCCATCATAACAGTGGATCTTCATCTCATCAAGGAAATGATAATGAGGATGATGGTGCTTCTCGTGCTAGTACCCCATCTCCTACTACTTTTCTAAACTCTCTCAAACCACTCAATTACCAACACTATGACATTTCCACTTCTTCTAAACAAGATGATGACCTTCTCTTCGAGCGTCAAATTGACTTGCTCAATCAAACACAACAAATTAATAAGGAACTTAGAGGTGGTTTCAAATCATTTGGCAAGGCATTGCGAGGAGTCTTCGGCAAGAAAAAGAAGTAAAGATGTTGAGTAGTGACTAGCTTGGTAGAATAATTAGTTTAGGACCTTGTGTGAACTTATGTTTATGTTTAATTAATTATGTGATGACAACCTAAATTAGTCGAAAGAACTTGAACTTGTTTAGCTTGCTTAGGACCTCTAATCATTATGAATTATTAGTATGCTCTTATAATTATGCATCCTTGTTTTATATATTTTTTTGTTGCTACATACATACATGATATACTTGATTTCATGCATAGATATATATGTTCACATAGGACTTGCTGCAAATTGACCACCAAAACACAACCTCTCTCACAAAATTTTCACAAAAATCAAATTTTTGGTCGTCTGAAAATCACCAGATGGGTGGCCCCCTTAATTCATAAGGGCGGTCCCCTTAAAGATAAGGGGGCCGACACCATAATTAAGGGGATCGACCATACATTTCACGGGTTTTACTGTTTCTTTTTGCTTTTTGACTCTCTTTTACCTAGCCTCAGCTATCCTTACCCAGAAAGCTCGAACATACTTTGGAAATTCCTAAACTAATTCAAATTCATTCCATTTCCAAACTATTCTCTTCCAATAAATTCCCTCCAAATGTTTACCACCATTCCATCTTCTTCTTCATTCTCTATCAACTACCATAAACCACCATGGCATCCACTAGAGCTTCCATTTCCAAAGCTTCCAAAAGACTAATAATCAACATCATTCCACCAAAACAATTGTTTGTAGATTTAACTCATGATGATACTAAAACCCCATCACCCAAACATCAACTCTTATCCCCTAGTGCTCCTAATGCACCCTCAAAAACACCATCAACCAAAGGTACTTCCTCATCCTCCATTGACTACACACACAAATCACCAACATCATCCACATCACCATCAACCAATGGTTACTTGAACTCACCAACATCTCTTCCTCTAAGAGTTCCTCCACCACCTCCAACTCAAGAAAATGCATCAATGGACATCACTCTCACCATTTCACCAATGACCTCACTTGATGTACAATTTGATACTCCATCACCTTCTCCACCTATCTTTGGTCATCCTATTCCTTGGAACCTTCTTGAGGCACATGGAGACTCATGTTTGTGTTGCATTCACAACCGTACTCTTATCTTTGGATTAAGAGATGAACTCCAATACATGTTTTCTTACATAGAACACATGCTCTCACAACCTCCACCACCCAATTCACCACCACCACCATCACTTTCACCAAACTAAACATACACCATGTTTAGCCACTTTCAAATAATTGTTAACCAAACCTTTGCAAGCAAGTCCTATGGAATTCTAGAAATGTTAGGATCTTTGTAGTTTAAATTTTATGAACGTTGTATTAATATGCTTCAAGCATATTGTTTCAATTTGATGTATCCATGATTGTGTTTTATACATAATTCTTATGATTAATGAATGGTTTTAATATTATGTTTCAAGTATGCACTTGCTTGTTCTTATTTTTTGATGTCGCACCCTCACTACACCCTCCAACTCAGATATTTGAAGAAGAAAATAGTAAAGGAAAAAGGAGAAAATTGGCATCAATGGTCCATCACTCTCACCATTTCACCATAATGAACGCATCTATTCTCTGATATACAATTTTTGATATACGACATCTCCCCTTCATCACCAACATCTAATCTTGGAATCGATGACGGGGTTTAATGCTTCATTCAAACAAAATAACTCGTAGCTTGAAAGGAAAGGGCTGAATCATGTGGGTGTGGGATGACCATGTCGCGACTATTAAGGTGGGTCGAGCGGTGAGAAGGGGTGGAGTGGTAAGTTGGTTGTGTATGGGGGGATTGAGGTTTTGTTTCATATTGAATTATAAGGATGGTATTTATCTGCCTGGAAACAGAGTATGGAGTATTATACATCTCAGCATAGCTACTACAGACAACTACAACACATAACTACTCCAATAAATTTATCATACTACGTACCCCTCACATCTCTTTATCCAAAAAGTCTTAACATAAACTCCATGGTTTTAGCACATCTATTAAAATTTCTTTGTATTTGTGGAACATATAATTTGCATGAATGTGCCAGTTGGTTTTGGAGAGTTTGGGGGTGGTGGTTTTGCGGGGGGTGGGCGAGGGGTGGCGGGGGGGGGGGTTTGCGGGATGTGTTTAGGGGGTTCTTTTGGGTGGGGTTGGGATGGCTGACTATGAAGTTTGGGGGACATGGTTTGATGGGTTGGGATCCAGCTGGATGGTAGCATCGCAGCCAGGGGATGTCATCTTGGGTGTCAGAATTATTAGTTTGGATTCTTATTGAATGTGTGTCTTCCAATAATATGTAGTGTTTCTCATCGTTATGCATAAACTTGATTGTTGTCTTTGTATTTTTATTACTTTGGGTTTTTTTTTTGATTATTTGAATATTGAAATATTCTTTTGATTTATGTTATGGGTTGGGGTGTTTTTGGATGGTGGGGTGGTGGGATTTCTCTTTTACCTTAGTCATACTTGTGTTTGGCTCTGGTTTATCGATATATTGGGGGGGGGGGTGATTTGGCTGGGGGCTTGCATGGAGAGATTTTTGTTTGTTGAAACATTGTTGATTTGTGTTGTTCTTCTCTAAACTTGTTTTTGTACGCAAAGTACAATAACTCGATTCCTTCGGTGCCCTTTTCGCCTATTGTGTTGTTTTTTTGATCTGAAACAACGAGGGGGGATAGATGCACCCACAAGCAGGAAGCTCAGAGCACTCCTTAAGCACAAGCGGGAGTAGAAGCAAGCACAGAGCAATGCGGAGACACACATCAAGGGAGGAGGCTGAGCGGAGAGCATTTAAGGGAGGTGATCGTGCGGAAGAGCACAAGAGCTTAGATGAGGGAAGGCACGAGAGTGATTTACAAGCGAAAAGAGTCGTGAGACAGGAGGAGAGAGCCGAGAGCATAAGGAGCATTTAGGGATGAGGGAGAACGTAGTGTGAGAGCATGTATGAGGAGTCCGGAGAGAGCTTGCTGTTGATTGATCATTTGGGGTTGGCTTGGGTGCTGGGGGGTGGGAGAATATAGAGGATCGGGAATGTTGATGTAGTAGAGTTCAAGGGGGGGGTGGAGTATTTTTGGGGGTTTGTTGTTGGGGGGATTCTTGGGGGGGTGTTGGATGGGCGTTGGGGGGAATGTAATTTATGTGGGGTATGTAGCAGTGGAATGGGCGGGGGGTGGGGTGAAGAGTGCGTCGAGGGTGGGGGTGGGGGGTATTAGGTAGTGGGGGGGGTTTGGGGGGCGGGGTGGCCGGGGGGAGGGGTGGGGGGGGGTGGGTGGGGGAGGGGGGGGTAGAGTGGTGGGGGAGGTTTGCGGAGGTGTTTTGTTGTGGCTATTTGGGTTGGGAGGGGGGGAGAAGGGGGGGTGGCGGAGGGTGGAGTATTGCTGGGGGGGGTGGTGTGGTGGGTGGGGTAGGGGGGTATTGGTGTGGGGTATTTTGTTGTTGGGGTGTGGTTGGTTGTGGGTGGAGTGGGGTTTGGTTTTTGTGTGTTTTTTTTCTTTTGGGTTTGTTTTTTGCGTTTGTTTTTTTTTGTTTTAGTTTTTTTTCTTTTATGTTTTTGGTTTTTTTTTTTTTTATGGTTGTTTTTTTTGGTTTATTGGGTATTATTTTTTATTTTTTTAAGCTTGGTTGTTTTTTTTGTTTGTGTTTTTTTTCTTTTTTTTTGCAGCGGATTTGTTTGTTATTATTTTTTTGATTTTTTTATTCTTGAGTTCATTTTTTTGTTCTTGTCATTGTTTTTTTGTTTTTAATATTTTTTTTGTCGTTGATATTTTTTTGGGTTTGATTTTTTTTTTTATTTTGCTTTATTTGATTGTTTGGGTTTTTTTTTTCTTTTTATTTTGTGGGGGTTGTGTGTTGGTTGGTGTGCGATTGGGGTTGGGTGTTGGGGTTGATTTATGAGTAGTTTTTTTTGTAAGGTTTTATTGTTGGGTTGTACTGGCTGATTCAGTGGTGTGGGGGGGGGGTGTGTCCGGGTAGCTGCGTGGGTGGGGGATTTTGGTTACGTGGGTGGTGTTGTTGGGTTGGGTGGTGTTGTGGGGGAGTTGGTTTTTGTTGTGTAGTTTGTTTGTGTGTTTTATTGTGCGTTGCTTTGAGTTTTTGTTTTCGTGTATTGTTGGTTTTTAGGTGGTGGGGTTATCGGAGTTTTATTGTTGGTTTTTTATTTTTTGGTGTTGTATTTTTTTTTTGCTTTTTTTTTCTTTTTTGTTATTTGGTATTTGTTATTTTGGATTTGTTGTTGGTTTTGAGTTGTGGGCTCTTGTTTTTTTGGGCTTGTTTTTTTTTTTTTGTTAATAAGTTTGGTTATTTTTAATTTTATTTTTTTTGGTTTGTTTATTTTTGTTTTTCTGGTTTTGTTGGGGTTCTTTGGTGGTTTTTTTTTGTTGTGTTTTTTTTGTGGGGTGTTGTTGTCTTGTGGTCGTAGTTGTTGATGTTTTGGTTAGGGTTTTGGTTGATTTTGTTCTGTTATTTGTTGTATTGTTTGTTGGGGGGGGGGGAGGGGGGGGGAGAGGGGGTGGGGGCTGGCGGGGGGGGTGGGGTGTTATTTGTGTGGGTGGGAGGTGGCGGAGCAGCGGTAGAGGTAGGCGGATGGCGCGGGAGGTCGGGTGGGAGGGGGGGGTGGGGGAGGGAGCGTGAGTGGGTGGGGTGAAGAGGGGCGGGGGGGGGGGGGGTAGGGGGGGGGCGGGGGGGGGAGAGTTTTTTGTGAGTATGGGGTGGCGTTGGGGTGGGAGGGGTGGGGGGTGGGGGGGGGAAGGGAAGGAGAAGGTGGTGGGGGGGTATCTTTTTTTTTGTTCCGTTCGTTTTTTTTGGGGCGAAAAAAAAGAAATATTTAAATAAAAATAAATGGGGTATAGAAATCTAAGTCTTGGATAACGGGGGAATTTTTTATGTGGGGGGGGTGGGTTTTTAAAACAAGGGGGGAAGGGAGAAAAATTTAAAAAAAATGTTATAAAAAAGAGAACAAAAAAAAAAAAAAAATAAAAACAAAAACAAAACAAAAAAATAATGCGATGGATTTAATCAAATTGGGGTCAAAAATACAAACAAAATGTTGGAAGGTTCGTGGGGGTAGTGTGCTTGGGGGTCGGGTATCCCATAAAAATTGGGAATTAAATCATAATTATGTATTTGTTTTTGGGTGTGGTATGGAGGAAAAATATTTTATGGGTTTACTAAAAAATGGGGGTAATTGGGGATGTTTGGGTGGAATTTGGGTTGTGGGAGGTTGGAAAAATTTTTGTTTGTGGGAGTTGGATATGTGGGTATGTTGTTGGTGATTAGTAATGTGGGGTTGGGGTTTGGTAGTGGTTGCGGCGGGGTTGTTGTTTATCTAGGCGAGGTTTTTTGGGTTAGTTGGGTTTTTTACGTTTTGTTTTAAAAGTTGTGTTTTGTTGATATGTTATTGGGGCTTGATGTGGGGTTTGTGGGGGGGTTAGGTTTGTGGTTTTGGGTGATTGGGGGGTTGGTGTTTGCGTTTTGTGAGTTTGTTTTTTGTGTGTTATTGTGTGGTTTGTATTTGTTGTGTTTTCTAGAGATAGATGTTTATTTATTCATTTTTCGTTTCCTTTATTCTGTTGGAGTTTTTGGTTTTATGTATGGTATTTACGATAAGTGTTTGTAGGGAGAGGGGGGGTGGGGGGGGGTGTTTTCGTTGAGTAGTTTGTCTGCCTGGGGGTATGGGTTGGGGTTGGGGGGTGGGGGGAGGTGATGTGGGTGTGTGGGTTTGATGATTATTTTTTGGTCATCTTTTTAGGGGGTGGGGTGAGACGAGTTGGGAGGTGAATGGTGGTTTAAGGTAGTGTGGTGGGGTGCGTGTTTTGGTGTGGTTAAGTTGGTATTTTTTATTGGTGTTTATGTTGTTGTTGTTGGTGTTGGGGTGTTTGATATTGTTTTGTGTAAAGTTTTTTTAGTGTGGGGTTTTCTTATTTTTTTCTATATTGTTTTTTTATTTTTTTTTTTCGTATTTTTTTTTTTTAGTTTTTTTTCATTGGGTTAGGTGGTTAATTGGATTAGTGGGGGGGACGATTTGTGGGTGGGTGGGGGGAAACGAAATGGGGGGGGCGTAAAAAGGGGGGGGGGGGGGTGGGGAGTGAAGTAAAAAGAAGAGTCTAGGGGGGGGAAGTATGGCAATTGTTTTGTCTGAGTTGGATACTAATTTATTTTTTTAAGGTATTTTTTTTTTTTTATAGTGGTTTTTTTTATTTTATTTTTTCTTATTTTTTTTTTTTTTTCTTTTTTTTTGTATTTTTATTGTTTTATGTTCGAAGCATATCTCATCTATAAATGTCGTTTTTTTTTTTTTTTTTATTTTTCATAAGTGTGGTGTGGTTTGGGTGGTATGTTGGTTTTATTGGATGGTAGGGTTTATTTTGTGCTGGGTAGGGTTTGGATCATTTCAAAACTTAGATTTGGTGGGCGGGATCGGTCGAGCGGGGGGTTGTTTGGGGGGTGGGCGTTTTGGGGGTATTGATAGGTTTTTGAGTTTTTAGGGTGTCCATTTGGGATTGTGTTTTAATATTATGATACTCAGATAGGAGGGCTTTGAGTGTGGGGGATGGTTTTCACAATGGTTGTGGGGGAGTGGTTCAATCCTCAATTTTTTTTTTTTTTTTTATTTTTTTTATAAATAAAAATGTCATAAATAAAAAACATTCCATTTTTTTTATATAACTTTTACCCCCACAAAAAGTTTTATTTTTTTTTTTTTTTTAGATTTTTTTTTAAAAGAAATGTTTTATTCAAAATTAAATATTTTGGAATTCAAAAAAATTTCTATAGCATAAAAAAAAAAATAAAAAACAAAAAACCGGGACGAGAAAAAGAAAAAGAGGAAAGAGAAAGAAATTTCAGAAGAAAGAAAGAAAGAAATAGAGAAAACAGAAACGAAAATGCTTAGGGAAAATGGAAAATAAGGGAAGAAATCTAAAGAAAGGGAAAAGAAACTTTCATAGGAAAAGAAAGGAAATAAGAATAGAAAAGATAATAGAAGACAGGAAATAAGAAAGTTAGATAGAAAATATGTTTTCTAGAAGGGAAGGAAGAAAGGGGGAGGGGGGGGGGGAAGGGGAGGCGTGGGAGAAAACACCTCCCTTGAAAAAAAAGACCAAAAAAAAAAAAAAACAATGGGGGGACGTAGGAGCCTCAGAGATATGTTTGTCCCCTGGGTTAGCCGGGAAATAGTGAGTGAAGGTAGAACCCTTAAAAGAAAGGAAGATAAGGAGGAAGCGCCAGTAAAAAGGAAGAAACCCCAAGCAGAAAGAAAGGAGGAAGAGGGGAGGAAAAGACGGATAAGAAATATGTAAAGGTTTAATTATGGTGGATATCCAAGGATATGTAAGGTGGATTTTGTTTTTAACGTATTTTGTTTTTTTTTTTAGGTGGTTTTTTTTTTTTTTATATTTATGTTTCACAAGTGATGGGGTTTTAGTGAAGTTTCGGTTGGGATTTTTATTTATATCTAGGGTTCTAGTTAGGTATGTAGGTTGTTTGGTTTTTTTTTTTGATTCATCGACGAAGCCTTTTTGATTCTACAAAAAGGGGGAGAAATGGAAATAAAACTCACTAAATACTTGTTTAAAAATAATTTTACATTTAATGAGTTTAGATTTTGTAATCATCAAAAAGGGGGAGATTGTTGATAGAAATAATGCCTAAAAACGTTATTAATATTTTTCGACCTCTCTACGTTTTGATAATCACAAAATGTAAAAACGATTAATGAAAAATTATTCGTAAACAAGTAATTAGTAGTAAATTTTTATTTCGAAAATTTAATCACTTAAAAGTATGAATAAATAAATGCTTAATGCATTTTATGATCAAAGGAATTTTTATTCAACCTCACATTTTTTATAAAAATGTCACAAACATTTTTATAACTTTTACAAAACATTTTTAGATTTAAAAGAAATGTTTTATTCAAAATAAATATTTTGAATTCAAATTTTCTACCTAAAAACGGCTAGAAATGTTCCAGAAAACACCTCCCTTGAAAAAGACAAAAAAGGGAGCGTCCTGGGTTGGCCGGAACCCTTAAATACACGGGCGGTCCCCTTAATTTTAAGGGGACCAACACCCTAATTAAGAGGACCGGCCAGACAAAATGTCCCCCCAGTTTGCCTATAAATACTGGACTATTCCCCACTAATTTTCTCACCTTTTGCACTCATTCTTTTCTGTCTAAAATCAGTCCACTCATCTCCTACAATCCTTTGATCATTTAATCTTAAGCTTTTGTTTCCAAGTGATCCAAGATTAATTCCTCAAGTGCAAGAGAAGAATACTTCTTACCATCAAGTCAAGAAGTGTTATAGTTTAGTTGGTGTTGTTGTGAAGTAGTGTTAGATCTTGTAAATCATTTGTGTATATTGTGAAGGTGTGTATTGTAGTTTTGTATAATAGTTAGATTGTGGTGATCATTAAAAGTATAGTTAAATCACAGTGATCATAGTAAGTAGTGTTAGATTGGTGTGATCATAGTAGTGTCTTGGTTGTGAAGAAGAAGAAGAAGTTGTGAAGTTAAGCAAAGGTGTGAATTGGTGTGGAGTGGTGTAGTTAGAAGTTGTGATAGATTGGTTCTAGCTAGGATTAGAACTTGACATTTTGCTTAGTGTCGGAAATTGGTGTAAGCAAAGTTATGTACGGCTTTCTCTGCCTAAAGGGAGTTTGTTGACATAGTGAAGAGAACTATCAAGTTTGGTGCTCGGGGAGTGGAGTAGGGCGAAGAGGTGCTTCATTACCGAACCACTATAAATCCTTGTGTTGTGGTTTGATATTTCTAACTCTTGTCTCTTGTCTTTCATATTATTTATTTACTTATTTGTATTGTTCATATTGTGCACATATTGAGATCACATAAAGTCGAATCTAAGTTTTTATAAACAAACTATACATTAGTTTATAAAGTGGTAAACTATTCTACCCCCTTCTAGTTTTCCACACTCGAATTTGTTCGAATGATCAAAACCAAAATGAACACGGAAGAAGATGAATTAATGAAAATCGATTCCGATTTATTCACATATAATACTAACGCATGCGAAATTAACAATCTTTTATCCATCAACCCTGATGTGTTTACTTATGATATAGAGGTTCCGGAATCGTATGAGGAAATTGTTTACAGGTGTAGCTTGATAGCCGAAGAAGCAAATAGGGGACTGGTCGAACGTAACCTTCACCAAGAAAAAAACTACATTGGTGCACCCCTATTTCTCGCATAAAGGAAGGAGTTCAAGATGTTTGGGCATCCTGCAATCCCTTTGAGGAAAAATGTGACGGGGGTAATGTATGCCATAATGAAATTAAATGTTATTGGGAAAGCGAAAATGATGGTAAACGAATTGATATTGAATGGGAGAATTTAAGTTTGAATGATTGGCTATGAATTAGGTTTGGAGAGGTTAGTGAGACAGCTTGGGACAAAATTCTTAGAGATCATTGGAGAAAGAGATTTGGAAACAAATATGATGACAACAAATACTTTGATGATACTGATGGATGCAGGGAATGTAAGGAAAACAAAATTCTTGAAACCGTAATAAATAAGTTACATAATGAATGGTTCAAGGGAACGAATGAAGATGATGATAATTTAGAAGGAATTATTGATTACCTTGAACCAACATTATATGACGGATTTATTGATTCAGATGACGAAGAATACAAGGAAAGGAAGTGCAGATTGCTAGGAATGCCCTACATCAAACCTCCCTAAATTTTAATTGAAAATGTCAAAGTTACTAGATATAGCGTTGGTCCAGGAGAAACTTATACAAAAATAAAGTTTCGGAAGTGGAAAAGTTATCTAGGACTAGGGGAAATATTGCCACCATAAGAGCTGGAGTTATGGATGAAATCCTCAAGAATGGTAATGAGGAAGAGTCATCCGACAAAACGTACTGCGGTCATGAGTCTAACTTAAAGACTCGTTAATAAACAAAAGTGCTTGTCGGGAGACAACCCGTCTTTTATCAGTAAATCTCATTCTTCGCATATTAGTTGGTTTGCATGTTTACTTTGTTTTACAGGTTCCAACAGTTAGAAGGCTACCTTCGAGACCGACTCGACCCGTAATTTTGTGGTAGATTTGCTGATTCAGCAGCAGTTACGGCGTAACATACACAGTTACTCCGTAACCTATTCAATTACGACGTAAACCTTCTTATGGTTACGCCATAAACTTGTAAACTAAATTTCTTAACTACCACATGATTACGGCGTAACCACCGGAGTTACGCCGTAACCCATTTCTGAAAAATCTTAAAATTAAGTTTTAAAACATTGCTAAACCTTGTATATCTAAATGAACTTTGTGGGTATGTTCTCTAGAAACTCTCACGAGACTTCACTCGTCCACTTGGGCCACCAAGTGGTTCAAAAGGCTTGTTGCATATGCTAAATGCAACCGTGATTCCTACGAAAGTGAGTTAGTTTTGTATTTCTTGTATATTTCTTTTTGAGTGATTTTATGCTTTTAGTTTGTTTTAGTGATCACAGGGGAAAATGAGCTTGCTCAAAATGGAAATTTTCTAGAATTCTCCACTGGATTATTACACTTCATATGTTCAGAAGCAAGGCTCAAGTGAGTTTCTTGTTCTAATTCTACTCTTTCCTATTTAATTTCCTTAATGTACAACAGGGACATTATACAAAACAAGTGGAGGGATGGGAGTAGAATTATCACTTGACCTATTCTTGCCTTTGATTTTCTAGTTTTCTTTGAAAAATGGTGCCAATTTTAAAATTTTTGACATATTTTTCTTTCAAAACTAGAATTAATCTTTGCTGAATGCACATTACCCTTTATTATTACTTGGTGAGGTTTAAGCCTGATGTTCTATTTTCATCTCATTATAGAAAAATCCACCAAAATATTGAGTGTGCCGATAGTATTGTAGACTTTAGAACTTGGCATGTACATCATTTCGAGACCTAATTGATTAGCAGGAATAGATGGTTCGAGAAGGAAACATTTAGGAATTCACCCAAATAGCCATTATGTGTGTGTTTATCGACTTGTTACACTGACTTGTCGATCTCCCGTGTTAAAACCTTTTTGTTGCACTCATCATCAAGTGCAAGATACCCCTAGATCACCCTTGTTGAGCCAATCTATGTTTTCACCCAATGTTATATGTTTCGTTACACCATTTCGCCTTAGCCAACCCTGTAGTCTATATTTATCTTTGTGTTGAAATTTTTGGCTACTTAAGTCCATGGTTTAGGAAAATGGTTTGAAGATTGACACTTTCTTTGATGACATACTATTCTGATAATGGAAGACCCCCGGTATGTTACATCATTTCACCTTAGCCAACCCTGTAGCCTATATTTATCTTTGTGTTGAAATTTCTGGCTACCAAAGTCCATGGTTCAGGAAAATGGTTCGAAGATTGGCACTTACTTTGATGATATATCAATCTGATCATGGAAGACCCCCCGGGTATTATCACTTTTGATACTGTTTATCTCAAGTGGGGGGATATGTTATATGTGATATACATGATTATTGTAAAAAAATAGAAAAAAATATGAATAAACTCTTGATGTTGGTTACGTGTTATAAAACCAACTAAGTAAAAAGGTGGTGCAACTATAAACCACCTAGTGACTTTGGGGATAGTGCAACTATAAGCCATCCGTAGTATAAAGGTGGTGCAACTATAAGCCACCTAGTGAAGAATGGGTTAGCATGCTCCGCAAGATCTCATTATTAGCTAACCATTACAGTGATATGATCAGATTTTCGCACTTGAAGACTTGGATTATGGATGGATAATAGCCGGTTATGAATACCTTAGATTATATATTACTATTTGTTTTGTGTTTTTATCTTAACAACAATTAAATGTGTATTCCATGTCTATCCTAACCCTTTTATATCACCCAATAAACTTGTGTTATGTCACCCATGTTGCCTTTAAGAATTGTTTAGACCCTAATTCTAATTGGTGGAGATTTGTGTACTCTTCAAGCTTATGATAGAATACATGCTATGACTGTGCAGTGAGCGATCACCCCGAAAATGAACACTTAGACTAATTGAGAGTTGAGTGAATTTTGATCCCCTTTTCATGAGGTGTTCGGATTTGATGTTTTAGCATAAGTCTTTTATAGATTCATTTCTTTGAGTTAAATAAGAGAAATCTTTTTATAAACTATTCTAACAGTTCTACTTGAGGGCAAGCAGAAGTCAAGTTGGGAGATATTTGATAGCATCAAATATTTGATACTTTTTGGTGTCAATTTCCCCACAAAAATACTTGCAATTATCTTATAAATACTTGAATTCAATACTTTTACGGTTATTACATTATTTTCAGGTAAAATGCAAGTATGTGACAAGAAATACGGGAAATGGATGAAAAAGTGAAGAAAGTACGGATTCTTCAAGACTTTATGGCGTAACCCCTACGATAATGTTACGCAGTAACCTATTCAAGGCAAGACACATCATTCAGCGACATTACGGCATAACCACATGCAAGGTTTACGCCGTAACATTATTAATATGGAAGGCTGAGTCATCCGAGTCAGCATTACGGCGTAACGTAGACACATGATTACGCCGTAAAGTATTTTAAGCCTACAACACAAAAAGTACGCGTCAGCAGTTTATGACGTAAAGCCCTAAAAGGTTACACCATAAACAATTCGAAATCTATAAATAGAGGCCTCATTCAGACACTTCGACATCAACCATTTGACATTAGATCCAAGGGATAATCAAGGCCTCCATACCTCAAAGAATTCCATCAGAAGTCCAAGGGAGATCACACTTTAACTTACTTTTATATTTAATCGTTCATTAACGAATCCTGTAAGAATTATGAGTTTTCGATCAATGATTACCTTTATTAATTCTTGCTTTGTTGTTGCTATGAGCGGCTAAGCACTTCAAGTGCTGGCCTAGACATGAATTTACTATCGTTATGTTTTTTGTTTCTTGTTAGATCATGGTTTCGTTGGATATCCTTTGACTATCGTGTACCCCTGGGTTTTGGTAGTATTGCGGGTGGTTTAGATCATGTTAATCCTGTTATTAGATGACCAATTAAACATGGGATTAGCAGGGTACTAAGGTAGGTTGATCATATTGTCCCTAGTGTAGGAATTAACCAAGTTACCGCCTCTATCATTTAATATACTTAAAAAGCACAGGAACTCTTTCAGAGAGGGTTAATAATCTGTATAGGTTATTAGACTAGTTCTTTGGATAGTTATGATTAATCACTATGACCTGGTTGCCCTACCTTCATGACTTTCGGGGGATTTGGGATCGCAGGAATTATAGGGCAGACTAAAGATATCTAGTCAGGTCTGTCGACTTTAGTAACCACTGATGAAACCATGGTGTAACATTGCACATGAAAATGTAGTTATAACGGTAGTAATGAAATGGATAGGATAACACGTTTCTCTTCTTGATTACTTCTATCTCCTTTACTTTTCGCAATTTACTTTCTTATCTCAAAATAAATCTTAAAACCATTTTCAAATGTGACAATTCAAATTAAAATTAATTGACACTTAGCTCTTGGGACGACCTCAGATTTACCATCTCTACACTACTCACGACCGGGTACTCTGCCCGTTAGTGCGTTCGTCAGGTGAATCGAGTTTTATGAATTTAAAACATAAATAAAATATATTTTAAAATAAAATACGCATCATGTAGTATAGGCAAGACTCGGGGGTTGTTATCGTTCTCTAGGGGAATATGCGATGGAAAGGTCCAAACTAAATATAACTAAGATCTAGGGGATTTGAGAGAAGATTATTTTTGTGTTTTTATATTTTAGGAAAGCAATGTAAATCTCGGGTTTTGAAGGTGGTTTATTTTAAACTACTAATTAAACTAATTAAGATAAGGGGATTCATTTGATAAGGGAGTAGTGTTTACTTAATCATGCGTGATCCTTGGTAGCTTCTCCTAACTCTATTGCTTTGTCACACTTGTGATGTATATGTAAGTATTTCCTAGATGCATGACGAATTACACAAAATCGCCGTCTATGATATAAATAACTAGAGCAACACACATGCAAGGTAGTATGAAGACTATTACACGGCCCCTAGTCTAGATATACGTGCTTTAAAATACTTAAAAGGGATCATCCACATATGGGTAAGGTAGTATGAAGACTATTACCTACGGAATCATGTCTACGCAGTCATGTCTCCCTAGATCTAACAATTAGAGACTAAACATGCATACACATCAATAAGAAGCAATTAAGTTAAGATCTACATACCAATTCACATACAATCATAAGCAAACACTTAAAAGATCTAGCCTAGCATGTTCAAGATAGAAAAAGAACAATTATATAGCAAACAATAAGACATATTGAAAGATAAGGGATAAAAGGACTTCACTATTATGAATCAAGCAATTAGGGATGGTATAGAAGGGTTGGGAAACCCTAAAATACTCCTAAAATCTGGTACAATTCGACCTCCCACGAATAAAACCCTAATCCTTAATGATAATGTATATTGAAAACGTGAAATTTGAGTTTGTATATATAAAAATCAGACCGTGACAGCGTCACAGCTTTTCAGACGCCGTCACCAAGCTAGGGTTTCTAGGGCTTCAATATTTGACGGCTGATCCAGACGACGTCAGGAATTTCCAGACGGCGTCACTCTTCAATCCAGATGTGGTCTGAGCATTTTCAGATGGCGTCTCCAGGACCTGGTCTTGAATTATCATCAATCTTCATGCTCGTTAGCCATCTTGTCCGGTTTCTTCCAAAATTGAGTCCAAGTCACGTGTATTTCCTTCAAATGTCTTCCAAGTGCTAAAAATACAAAAAGAAATGATTATGCGCATATTTTAGACATATTTGCATGATTATAAATGTAAAATGACCCCAAAAAAGTGTATAAAATTACACCTCATCAAATACTCCTAAACTTGGGATTTGCTTGCCTTCAACCAAATAAGCTTTTCTACCTAGACAATAGACATATCAGGAGCATTTAACTTACTCTTTAAAGGCTTTCATGGCATAACCGGTTAGACCTCGTAACTAGAAGCACAGAAAAGATACACTAGCGCCTCACAATAAGTGTTTGGATTCTCTCTCTCTCTCTCTCTCTCTCTCTCTCTCTCTCGGTGTATAATAAATTATAACAATATGGAAATTGAAAATGTAACACTCATTACCTAGTCATATGATACAAGTTACCATAGGCTTGATAAAGGATCAAACCTTCACCGCTAGCGTAAGTACTAATAGTCACTATCAAAGAGTTCTTTTAAAAGGGTTGTGATGTGTAGGTGTAATATGATATATGGAAATGAAAATGGTTGGAAAACATTTTGGGGTGACATTTGGGTGAATTTTGGGTGAAGTGGTGAGTTAATTATCTTTCGAGAATACACGCTGGTTTGGTTGCTAGGCCGGAGACTCTACCACTCAGATAAGATGTACAAACTCTACAAAACTCTACATCAAACTCTTTCTTTTTCTTTTCTTGACTCTATGATAAACATCAAGATAAATAAACAAACAAACACAAATGGTAGCCCGTACATTTTTTTCTACTTTTATTATATATTTTTTTGATTATTTTTTCATTTTTTTCTATTTTTTTCGTACACTTTTGCCCTACCATTTGCAACATATAATACATCATTGGTGTTTATAGATACACCCCTACACTTGAACTTTTTACATACTCGATAAATAAACTAATATAATGACCCGAATTGTTTGGATCAAAATAACGTAGAGCCTACTTGACAAACATATGAGGGTCTTGACTTAACTTTTCTTCCCCATTATGAATCCCAATCGTCCCAAAATAGTATATATATAAGGATAAAGACTTAGCAACCTTATACTCCAATAATTAACTAGGGTTTAACACAACAATGTACTAAAAATGAGTACATATAGGGTAAGCTAAGGTTTTGGGTGTAACAATTGGTTGTAGGTATCGAATTTCAACTACTACATACTTTCGGAATAGTCTATTAAGGAATTCCTAGAAATCCCCTTTCGGTCATTCCGTAATACATAAATAGAAGAAAAACGAAAAGGTTAGGTTGAGGTTTAACTAGGGGGATTTCACACTAAAATTGAGCACGAAGCAAGGGTGTGGGATAGTCATATAGTCGAGGTGACCATAGTAATAATTACATGTTTAAAACATGGGTTAATCCTAGTGCCTCTTATCATTTAGCAAATATTATTACTCACTACGCAGTCTCGGGATGCATCAATAAAGCAAGTTCTAGAAGTTGTATACTACTGGTACACTCATATAATTTAATATCAATGCTAAACTCCAGAAAAGGCGCCAAAACCACACATGCACATCCATAACGATGGAATAGACACACATGATTGTACATTCCCTAACTCGAGAAAGCTTAGAGATATAAACTATCTTGGGCATCAAAGGTGGATACCCGAATTCCTAAAGATCTAAAGGCGTAAACCTCATAATTTGGGGGTGAATTCATTTGAGTGGAAGGGTTTTTGTGCTATTCGTATAATTTCCTATCAATGAGACGCTCTAGCTACTTAGTTTTACCAGTAAGTGTGATGAAATTTTTTAAATTTAAGCCAAAATTACCTTCTACGATATGTTTCGATATATTACTCATCATTTTAAGGACAAAGCAAAGACAAATGGTGGAATAGTTTCTAAGGCTTTTATTTCCCCTACACTTATTACGAACATTGTCCCCAATGTTCTACAAAGTACTCATAACCGAATAAAGGGAAAAGAAAAAAAAGCGAAAGAAACTAGTACTCCCCTAGTTTTGCTCAAAGATGGAGAAGAAACGAATGATCCCGGCTAAATCGTCATCCAAGAATTGTCCACGTGAAACTCCTAAGAACTTCCGGGCTTCTTCTCATCAAATATTTCCTGCAAATCAAAGACAAGATGCAAACATACCTAACGTAAAATAGGCGGAATGATAAATATACAACTACATAATTTTATGTTTTCGACTCGATGACAAACTTATAATTTAAAGATAGGATGAATGTGTTAAAATTATTCGTGGTTCCCTACAAATTTTTAAGCATTGTACAAATTCCAGAAATTATACAAAATATTTAAAAGCAAAAATCGAATTTTCCTTTACTGGGCTGGGGACGCCGTCAGGAAGATCCTGACGCCGTCTCCACATTCTGTAAAGAATTTTTTTTATCTTTTTGAAAATTTTCTGCACGCATATCCAATAAGTATTTCTTGCAAAAATTTTACTACAAAACTATGAAATTTATTAACACAATCATATGACTGGATCATACAAGACGCGAATTATCTAAATTATTTATTTGACTTGTTTGAAAATTGGTTCTTATAAACCGGATTTTTCCCCTATACTTATTTTTGTAAAATACCTTTGAATGAGATTAAGACGAAGTTAAAAACAAAGCAAAGCATGATTACAACTATTTTCAAACAATAATAACAAACAAAAAAGAATTAAAACACACGACACACCTAGAATGCGAAATATAAAAGATTGGGTTGCCTCCCAATAAGCGCTTTTGTTTATTAGAGAGTCTTTTGGCTAGACTCGGAGTCCTATTCCTAAGAATCATGGAAATGATCCAAGTTCAAGATGTCACTTGGATTTTCTTTGAGTGAGAGTTTCCTATTTGTCGGGATTGATTAAAATGCCCTTTAAACTTTTCTCTATCGGGGTTGATTAATTCAATCCTAATGTGCCATGCACTATCTCATTCCTTTGGTGGCCTACTCCAATTGATATTTTTCTCAACTAAGTCTTCCAATTCCCACATGTTTCCTTTCAAATAAATGGGTATGGCTCCTAGGAATTCTACCATTTCTCTGAACACTAAGACATCCTTAAATGGGTTAACCTTGGCATCCCTAGCTATTTCCCATTCTCTAAGCAAATGATTGTCCTAAAAGTCTCTTTTCGCATAACATGGGGGTCGGGCACCTATTCCATCTTTGCTAGTTTGTGGTTTATATGACTCACGTTTTCCTATGGTAGTCCAATAAGGCACATTATCTTCACCAAAATCAAGTTCCTTAACTCCGAATATCGACCTAGTAAGTCATTCTCCTACTGCTATTTTGGCTTTCTTACAATCGATTACGGCGTTGGTGGTTGCTAGAAATCCTCTCCCTTCTAGTAAAGGGCATGTAGGTTCTATTTCCATGTCTACTACGTGAAAATCCTTAAATAGTTTTAGTTTTCCTACATGAACCTCAACAGTTTTCACGATCCTAATGGGGTATGACTTAGTTCCATCCGCTAACCCTATGATATCATCGGTCTCTTCTACTAATCCTACTTTAAGCTCCTTGAAGAGTTTTAACGGGAGTAAATTCACACATGAACCTAAGTCGGCTAGGGTATCAAAAGGCTTGGAGTCCCCTAGTCTACAAGGAAGAATGAATAACCCGTGAACCTTCATTTTCTTGGGCGCTACACTTTGGATGTATTCGGACCCGTTTTCCTTAGCTCTAAACTCACTATGTATTTATCTAGGAGAGCGTCATACATTGGGACATGAGCTAGAACTTCAAGAACCGGTAAGTTGAGATGCAAGTCCGCAAACTTATCTTCTAAAGTTTTTTCGAGTTCTTTAGGGGTTGGTGTTTCAATTTCATTGACCGTTAGAGTGTTAACTTGGAGTTGACCCTTTTTAGTATTTGTGGTTGATTTGAAACGCGTTCGATGGCATTGACCGATTTGAAAGAGTTGGAAGAGCTTTGGGGGTCCCCCGTTGGATAAGAACGAGCAGACGAAGTCAAATTTGTGTTTAACTTCGGGTTCTTCACCGTGTCACTTGGGAGTACTCCCGTCATTTGGTCATTGAATGCCTTCAAGAAAATGTCTAATTTATTGGTCACCTCGCTTTGGTATTGTTTGAAATCACCTTCAAACCTAGATATCTTAGCGTCTTTAGATGCCATGAAGTTAGACATTAATCCTTCAAGATTTGGTTGTTTAGAATTTTAAGAAGTGTTGTTGAAGGACCGGTTCGGGTATGAACCATTTGATTGGAATTGATTAGGTGGGTTTGAAAAATTATTTTAAGAATTTTGGGGTTGTCTCCACCTAAGGTTCGGGTGATTTTTCCATGATGGATTATAGGTATCACCAAGGGTTTTTTGCTCAGGTTTAAAAGTGTACCACTTACCTCCCGCTTCATCGGTACGCATAGATGCATATTCAACAAAAGCTTGCTCAGGATTTTCCATGCAATATTGAGTGTCATAAGGACCATTACAAATCTCACATGAAGAAGCAATTTTGTTCACTTAGACGGTTTGGTTTGGAGCAAGATGAGCTTTCATCAATTGTTAGACTTGATTTTCGAGCTCGATGAGACGACAGTCGAATGTATACTTGGGACATCTTGAGGCATAGAGATAGCCTTGACCGGTTTAGCGAAGTCTCTTGGGTCATTCCAACTTTCGTTGTCATAGAGGGCGAGATCCTCTAATAATGCCCATGATTCTTCATCGTTTTTATCACGTAGCTTGCCACCGGCCGCTTGATCGATGGTTCTCCTTGTGATCGGATTGACATGGTCATAAAAATTTGGATTTGGAGCCAAAGATCGATGCCATGATGAGGGACTTTTTGGAGTAAGTCCTTGAAACGAGTCCATGCTTCGGATAAAGATTCACCTTGGTGTTGTTGGAACATCAAGATGTCATTTTGAAGTTTAGAAGTCCTTCCCGGTGGAAAGAATTGAGCAAGGAAACGAGTAGTGAGATCCTCCCAAGTAGAGATGGATCCCGCAGGGAGACGTTCAAGCCAATTGCTAGCTTGGTCTCGAAGGGAAAATTGAAACAAACGCAAGCGCGTTCTTTCCCTAGTTTCAACATTAAGGTCAATGGAGTCCACAATTATTAAGAAATCCTTAAGATGTTGATTTGGATACTCGGACCAAAGTCCATGGAATGAGCATCCATTTTGCACCAACCAGATGGTGTTGGATCAAAGAGGTACCAAATCGTTCCCATCGGGGACTTCAATGGTATTTTGGTAGCCGTCGTGGCTAGGTCGAGAATAATCTCCTAAGGTATGGCGCGGATTTTCATCTCCCATTGAGGTTAACGAAAAGATTTACGAACAAAGACACAAAGAAAAGTTAGACTATAAGAAAGTAAATTAACAAGAAATTAAAATCTTACTTGAAAGGATTCAATCAGTTAGATCTAAGCTAAATAAAATTCGGAATCTACGCTATCCCTCGACAACGGTGCCAAAAACTTTTGATGAGGTCGTAAAACTTCACTTCAGTTTTACAACTCCCTAGGCAGTGTACCTAACCGTTGTAGTGTAGTATAGGAAAGACTAGGGGGTTGTTATCGTCTGTCTAGGGGAATAGGCGATGGAAAGGTCCAAACTAAATAAACTAAGATCTAGGGGATTTGAGAGAAGATTATTTTTGTGTTTTTATATTTTATGAAAGCAATGTAAATCTTGAGTTTTAAAGGTGGTTTGTTTTAAACTACTAATTAAACTAAATTAAACTAATTAAGATAAGGGGATTCGTATAATAAGGGAGTAGTGTTTACTTAATCATGTGTGATCCTTGGTAGCTTCTCCTAACTCTATTGCTTTGTCACACTTGTGATGTATATGTAAGTATTTCCTAGATGCATGACGAATTACACGAAAATGCCATCTACGATATAAATAACTAGAGCAACACACATGCAAGGTAGTATGAAGACTATTACATGACCCCTAGTCTAGATATACGCGCTTTAAAATACTTAAAAGGGATCATCCATATATGGGTAAGGTAGTATGAAGACTATTACCTATGGAATCATGTCTACGCAATCATGTCTCCCTAGATCTAACGATTAGAGACTAAACATGCATACACATTAACAAGAAGCAATGAAGTTAAGATCTACATACCAATTCACACACAATCATAAGCAAACACTTAAAAGATCTAGCCTAGCATGTTCAAGATAGAAGAAGCACAATTATATATCAAACAATAAGACATATTGAAAGATAAGGGATAAAAGGACTTTACTATTATGAATCAAGCAATTAGGGATGGTATAGAAGGGCTGTGAAACCTGAAAATACTCCCAAAATCTAGTACAATTTGACCTCCCACGAATAAAACCCTAATCCTCTATGATAATGTATATTGAAAATGTGAAATTCGAGTTTGTATATATAAAAATCAGGCCGAGACGGCGTCACAGCTTTTCAGACGCCGTCGCAAAGCTAGGGTTTCTAGGGCTTCAATATTTGACAGCTGATCCAGACGACGTCAGGAATTTCCAGACGGCATCACTCTTCAATCCAGACGTGGTCTGAGCATTTTTAGACGGCGTGGTCTTGAATTATCATCAATATTCATGCCCGTTAGCCATCTTGTCCGGTTTTTTCCAAAATTAAGTCCAAGTCACGTGTATTTCCTCCTAATGTCTTCCAAGTGCTAAAAATGCAAAAAGAAACGATTAAGCGCATATTTTAGACATATTTGCATGATTATAAGGGTAAAATTACCCCAAAAAAGTGTATAAATTACACATCATCAGAAAGGGAAAGGCCCATGGATAACATTCGTCACATTTACGAACCATTTCGTTTTAAGGATGGAAAAACTAAGTGGCCCACTTGTAATTCAGATGCAAAATGATTTTGCAATAGAGGAGAATTACCCGGAATAATACGAGTTAGGTGCATGATTTACTTTCAAGACGAAAAATGGTACGAGAACTTGATGGATGACAAACCAAAACAAGAAGCTTTGAAGCAAAAAGCCATCAATGAAGAATCATGGGACGAAGAACCTAAGAGTGTCAAGGAATTTTATGTAGGGTTAAAGATTTATTTTGGGGACTTCCATGAACTCGATTACGAGCTTATGGTAAAACTTCAAGATTATTTATGGAAAAAGAATGACAATGAATCCTCACCATTGTCTAAATGGAAAGATCACGTGTATGGAATAATAACTAGCTCTAGAAGATACGATCCATTCCATGAAATTTCCAAGGTACTTGAAGATCATGCAAGCATTGAAAAAGAGCCAAAAGATGATAAATTTACTAATGACTACTTGGCTTAAAAAGACGCACCTTTCCTCATTAATGAAGAAGAAGAGCAGTCTAGCCTAATGTAAGAAAACTATATTAACCATGTTTAATCCAGTTTAATGTTGGTTTGCTTATTTGTGCAATGATCTAACTTATCTCGATGCGGCATATCATTCCTAGATCTAGGCAGGACATCATCCTAGAACCTAGACATGCAAATCCTGTAATGATTAAACGCATCCACATAAAGCAACCTATTTGCTGATGATAATCTACCTTAGGGGCGAATAGTGGTGACTACTCTTAGAACCCTAGCTCATCGAGACTTTATCCACTTATGTCAATTCTAGTCATATGTATTGGTAGCCTACCAACCAATAATGAAACCAAGTATGGCCACATGACGTATTTGTAGTATTATCCTAATTCACCACTTAGCATATTGTTCTTCTCTACCGAGGAATCAATCCGATCTTCCACTTGCAGGTATATGAAACTCCCTTTTCCAGACTCTATATTTGACCAAAATTAGTTACCATCCACTTCATGAAAGTATTACTAAATGAAACTAGTCTCAATTATCTTCGAAACGGTGGGTGGCACGCCTTCTAACTCCTAACGGTTTGGTTTTTACGACTAATGTGACCATTGTGACATGGATACGCCATATCCATGAAATGGATATGACGTATCCACCCTAAACCTTCAATACGCCATATCCATCATTTTGATACGCCGTACTAGACCATAAGACCCAGCACCTATAGAAACATGTGTAGGAAACCCCTTTTTGACCCAAAACCTTACTTCTGGGATTTAATACTTTCCAAGAACTTCTAGATTTCATTATCATATCATATTACATCATTCCCTTAACATTCGTGGTCTTAACGATACATGAAGACATACTTTACAACATGATGGGTGTTTTGCCAAACACCCCCTTTTGACCTATTTCACCCAAAATACTTGTACTTATTTACACAACATCTACTTTTTGACCCAACTTGACTTGGACAACTCCAAAACATATATACAAAACATCTTTGACACTAAAACATTCAACTTGGGGGTTCAACTTGTATGAGCTCGACATCTATACTAACTTCTTTCCCATAGTCCAAATATTTTCCTTTTCTAAGCTTCTATTTATATACTTTTATTCAAGACATTAGTTTCCTTACATTGACCTACAAAACATTAGACAACTAAACCATAAGCACGAGGCTTAGTAAGTAAATGGCAATAACATGATGTTATATATCATGAATCATAGAAGCATCAATCATATTCAACTTAATCCATCATTCCATACTTCACAATCACTTGCACATAACACATAATTATACTAAAACCCTAATTATATGTAATGTATACATATAAAATGAATGTACAAACCTTTAAAGCACGTGTACATGTATCAATACACAACATTTGAATATATTTTCCCTCCTAAATCAAGTTACAACTTTCTAAAGCACAATGTAAAAGTCAATGATGCAAGAAAACCTAATTAGGTCATTTAAGCTCCTAAACAATGTTTAAACTTTATACCACTTTATCGCAAGGTACAAGTACTTAATGCATGACTTCTAAACCTTAAACCTTAATCCTAACACTAAACCTTAATCCTAACACTAATCCTAAACCTTAATCTATCCCTAATCCTAACCCTAATCTACGAATTAAAACCCTAAATCCTAAGCCGAAACCAAACCAAACCCGACACCCCTTTTATTTTATTTTTGACCCATTTAAAACCAACCTAGCATCCTAGCACCTCTATGACATCACCACCACATCACCAAGCAGCTTACCAAGCACCTCCATCACCTCCCTTGTCCACCAAGTTAGTCTTGTCACCTCCTTGTCATCCCATGTCCATTCACACCCTTATACACCTTCCACCTCTCTTATCTACCATTCTAGCCCTCAATACTTATCACCATAGCTGCCATGAATCACCTAAAGTAGCCTTAACACTAACCAAAACACCAAACTTGGGCACCAAGGGTTTTTGACCCATATAAATAGCCGAAACCCCCATTCATTCAAACACACCTCAAAAACTCATCACCACTTAAAAGGAGCCCTTGAAGTCATTACTAGGCGTACGAGTCATAAAAACCCCATACGACCTATTTTAGCTCAAGTAAGCTTATAATCTTGTTCAATAAGCTTATAATCTGTATTAGAATGTTCATAATACTCTTAAGATCCTATATGAACTTTTGTTTGAAGCCTTGAATCCTCAAACCCATGTGTTTTTTTATTAAAACCCTAAAAACGACCCGTTTTGATTTTCTAGCTAACGAATCTTTTTTCTAAACTTTTGTTATGTTATAACATCTTATTTTAGCTTATTCTAATAATCCATAACCTGCAAATATCATTTGAAATCTTAAAATAACCTTGCATGGCTTTTTGGACTTGATTTGTAAAAGTTTTCATGCATAGGGATATATATTGTAACTTCCTGAAATTTATAACTAAAGGGGCTGAAAATGTCATTATTCCAAAGTTATAACTATGAGGGGCTATTTTGCCAAGTTCTAAAGTTAAAGGTTTAAGTTATATATATATATATATATATATATATATATATATATACTTAAAGGACTAAACTTGTAAAAGTTTATAAACCAAGGGTATATATTGTCATTTTTGTATTCTTAAAAATATAAAATATAATATTTTTATACAAATTATAAAAATATATATAAATATTATAAGACTCGATTTTGTTAAAACCCGACACATTTGTCGTTATTAATCAACGATCGACGCATTATAAATCAATTACGTTATATATTTAACGTAATTTATCATCGACTAACTTTTGAAGAAACTTATAATCTTATCGTATCACGCTACTAGGGAATTTCATGTGAGGGGTTTCATTTGAGTATACGTTTTGACGAGTTTGCTGGGTTTACGATTTAAAGTGCCCTAGCTCCTCAAACGATACTGCATGACCTCTGAATTATGATAGCCCGAACAGTGATACAATATTTCCATAAATTTATAAATCAAATATGTATGTTAAACTCCGTAAAATTTTAAAATATAAACAATCACACTAAGACTTGACATATTACCCCAGGTTGTGTGACGAAGCCGTTACTTTCACTTGATATACTTTTGCCATCAATCAGATTTTCCCTGTTAAGGTGAGTTCATAGCCTTGCATTTCAATCTTTTGAATGTTTTATAAACCCGCGAGGGGGATACATGCTATAAACCATGAATACAAGTGTTTTTCCAACTGTATGCTATCCTGATATATTATTGCCTAAGTACCTACTTTTGCCATTAAGTCCCCACTATCATGAACCGTTAATTACTCTTTGGGGTAAGCGCGAATGCTGTGAATAGATCTATTTGGGATTGAGCTCCCCGTTGGTGTACCTATACTTTCTGGTAACCAAACGCACTTCATTTGAAACACTATGCGGGTGTTAGGCAAAGGCACCCGTTGGGGCAACTTGTGATTATTGATTTTCTCAAGGTCTCGGTGTCATGAGCTTAGAGCATAATACTAATAATTGTACACATCGCAATTATTACACTTATGGGTGTATATCAACGTAACCCACTATTTATGATGACTTGTATTCAAACTGTTTATCATAAACTTATGAATTTCACTCAACCATTGTGTTGACCTTTTTAGCATGTTTATCTCAAGTAATTAAGCAACTTATGGCACGGACTTGAAGATGGCTAAACTGTTATCATTCAAACTTTATGTTTTCCTGTAGATTTTGGGACCTCCGTTTGTAAAAACTCTGATGAATAAATGAATGATAACAACATTTTCCAAAACGTCTATTTATGTGTCGTTTTCTATGATTGTGACTATTATACTATGAAGTAATACCCCAGATTAGCTTCCGCTGCTATATTTGTCAAAATGGGGGTGTTACAAAAAGAATTTGAAAAAGATGAACTTACAAAAAAGATGAACAAAGAGATGATCAAAACTAACAAACAACACGAACGGTGATTGTAATACCCAAACTAACTATCTCTATAAACCCCGAATACACTTGAGCTTCCAAAATCTTGATCAAAGTTGAACAATGGTGGTGTTTGGGTGGTGCTTGGCCTTGGCGTACAAGAGAAAAAGGGAGAGGAGAGGAAAACTTTGTGTGTGTATTTTTAGAGTGAGAAAGTATGAGAGAAAAATGAAATGAAATGAAGATTAATTAGGAAACCAAAGATGTCTAGGTTCATTGCAAGATTTGAACCTAGCACCATCTTGGTTGGAATCTTAGGTTGTTAGTTCTTAAGGGGACAAGGCCACAGGTAATTTTAGGAGTGGTTGTTGGAAGGTGTGGTGGGGGGTTGGGGTGGCGGGGGGGGTTTGGCAGGGGGGGGTATGCGTGGCTTGGGGGGACGGGTGTGGGGCGGTTGTTTGTCTAGTGGCGGGGTCTGGGGGGGGGGGGATCGTGGGGTTTGTGGGTGGTGGGGGCGGTGATCGGTGGTTTGGGGAGTTTTGGGGGGGGTGTTGATGGTTTGATGGCGCGTGGGGGGGGATTGGTCGGAGTCGGCGGAGGGGTAGGGTTTGGGCGGGCAGTCCTGTGAGCGAGGGTGTTTCTGTGGAGGTGACTGGGGTCAGGGGAGTTTGGTTATGCGGGGTATGGTGTGTGATGGAGTCGTAGTGAGGAACTCTTGGGGTGGCGAGGGCTGTTCGTTGAGATTCGGCGTGAGGGGGTGGGGGGGGGTGTCGGTTGGCAATGGGAGGCGAGGGTGGTGTATGGGTGGTGGGTTGCTTGGGTTGATGGGGTGATAGGGGTATTGTAGTCGTGGAAGGATGGGTAGTGGGAGGTTGTGGGTGGGGGGTGGGTGTCTTGAGGGCCGTGGGTGCGGTTTGTAGAGGGGGGGGTGGGAGGGTCGGTACTTGGTTGGGTGGGGCGCTGGGGGGGGGGCTGGGCGGTCAGGCTGGGGGGGGGTTTGTGGATTGTGTGGGCGGGGGGGTTGCGAGGTTGTAGGCTGCTTGGGTCTACGCGGAGTACCCTTTTATGGTAGGGTTGGTTTCCCCCGGGGGGGGGGTGGGTGGGATGAGGTCCGTGGGGAGGTCTGAAGAGTGTTGCGTGCGTGGTATGGGGGGGTGGGGGGTAGGTTTAGTTGTTGGCATGGTTGTGGAGGTCAGGGGGTTGTGGGGGTGATATTAATGTTCTCGGGCGCTGGGTGTGTGGGGGGGTGTGGGGTATTATCTAGGTTTGTTGGGATCCGGGCGGGTCTCGGGGAGGTGGGGGGCGCGGCGTGTGTGGTTGGCGGTTGGGGGAGGGGGGCTTGGTGGGTACGGGTGAGGGTGGGTGGTGACTGGGGGGGGGGGTGGGCCTGCGTGGGTGAGTGTGGATGCTGTGGGGGGTGGTTGTGGGCGGGGGGGGGGGGGGATGGGGGGTGGTGGGGGGGGGGGGTGTTGGGGGTGGTGTGGGCTGGGGGGAGTGGACTTAGGGGGGGGGTTGAGGACGTGGGTTGGTTTCTGGGGGGGGGGGGGGTGAAGGGGGATGGTGGGGTGCGTGTTGGGGCGATGCACTTCGGGACGGGAGGGGGGGTGGGGGGGGCGGTTGGGGGCTGGGGGGGATGGTGGGGGTCTGTGTTGGCGGGGGAGGAATCAGTGCGTGGAGGGGGGAGGGGGGTTCGGGGGGGGGTGGAAAGGGGGCGGAGTGCGTGGTTATGGCGGGTTGCTTGAGGTTGGGTGGGGGGGTAGAGGTAGGGGCGGTGCTTCCGGATTGTGGGGGGGGGACCCGGAATGCGGTCTGTGGGGTGGGGGCCGGGGTTGCTGTCAGGGGTGGTTGGGGAGGTCGGGGATTTTGGTAGTCGGGGGGGGTTGGGGAGGGGGGGGGCGGGGGGGGGGGGGGGTGGGTTGGTGCTCGGTTTAGTGAGGGGGGGGGGCGGGTGTTGGACGGGCGAGGGCGGGCGGGGGGGGGGGGGGGGAGCGGGTAGACTTTCATGGTGGGGGGGGGGGATCGTGGGGGGTGGGGGTGTAAAAAGGTGCGGCAGGAGATGATTGTAGGGGGGTGAGGGGGGGGGAGGGGGGTGTGGGGGAATGGGGGTGCTCTTGTCGGGGGGTGGGGGTTGGGGGGCGTTGAGAGTGTGGAGTTGATAGTGGGGGGGTGTGGGTGGGGCAGAAGTGGGGGGTGGGGCCTGTGGTTGGCTGGTGGGGCCGAGCCCTGTGGGTTGTTGGTGAGGTGCCTGCTTGAGTTCGGGGGGGGTGGGGTGGTGGGGGGGGGGGTTGAGGTTGGGGGTGGGGGGGGGGGGGGGGGGAGTGTGTCGAAGAAGCCGCTGTGGGGGGCCCGGTCTGGGGCGTCGATATTTGTGTGGGGGAGTGGAGGGCCTGGGGGTAATGAAGGGGTGTCCGGGTGGGGGGGGGGTTGGGGGGGGGGGGGGACTGGTGGGGGGGGGGCAGGGGGCACGTGGGGGCGGGGTGTGAATTCGCTTGGGGATTGAACTAGAAAGGAAAAGGGGGATCACAGGGGGGGGGAGTTTGCCAATCTTTAAAAGTTTAATCCTAATAAGAATCATATGCTTTCTTGATATTTTATTTCTATTCTTCTTAAGATATTTTCAAACGGTATTAACGGTATACGCAAAAACTGAAAACGCATGATAACTTCAAATAAAATTTTGAAAATTTAAATATCAACTCGAAACTTAAAAACGCGACAATTGTCGAAAGACTACATTAAATAGGAACTCAGAACGCATCCGGTAAGGATTCTCAGATATACACGGGATAACCTCCCGAATAAACGTAGAATTACACGTAAGCATATAAGTCAAACTGGAATACGAAAAGTCAACGACGGAATCTTATATATATTTACGGGGTGTTACTCTAAAAGTGCTTCCAAATTGCGTGTTATGGTGTATTTCCCCAAACCCATTCCGCATTGTGTAAAACACTAGTTTATTAAATATCATGTATTACCGAAGAAAAATAAAAATCCTTGACGTGGCCTAATTTTTTCTGACATGGATCCTTCATAGGTGTGATAAGTCATCTTTTTACTAGTCACATTTTTAGCAATTAAGTTGAATGCTATATTTATACATACCATAAATCTACAGTGTCTTTTTTAACAGCAAATTATTACGACCTATACCACCTATCACACATGTCTCTAACAAGATTACCTTGAGCCAAAAGGCCTCTGCTAATCTACAATGTCTTAATTATTGTGAAAAAGTATAGAGTAACTAAAGTGGGAAAAGTGTTTTTTTCATTTTCTAAACTAAAAAATAAAAAAAGGATGGCTTACATACATGGGAACTTTTGAAGAATATAGGGTTAAGTCTATATATTACCAACGAACTTTTCATTTTTTATCGATCTAGATAACTAACTTATTTTATATTGTCTAATTTTCATTGTATAAATTAATTATCTACATGCATGTAAGCGTTGTGTATCCCCGGTCGTCAGTTTAGTAAATGTTGATTTTTTAACGTTTACATACATGGGAACTTTTGAAGAATATAGGGTTAAGTCTATATATTACCAACGAACTTTTTATTTTTTACTGATCTAGGTAACCAACTTATTTTATATCGTCTAATTTTCATTGTATAAATTAATTTATCTACATGCATGTAAGAGTTGTATATCCCCGGTCGTCAGTTTAGTAAAGGTTGATTTTTTAACCCATATACTTGTACTTGTGAACGGGTTGATTCAGGCTTATGTTTCTTCTTTAAGGTATGGAAAAGTAAGTTAAAAAGGGTACGCGTCTAAAGTTGCTTGAAGTGTATTTCAAATCATGAAACCGTCTAAATCAAGAAACTAAATTTTATCGTCACATACACAACATGCCGGAAAGACCTCCATATCATAAAATTGAAAGAAAACATGTTGATTGGGTGCATGAATAAGAATAAAATTACCTCTTGAGTTAAATAAGTATCGGGCGCAAACAGAAATAATAGTTTAAGCAGTCATTTTGCTTGAAGTAATTATGAAATGGACTGTCTAGTAGTCCTGCCAACTGACATATCAGATGAGTTAAAACATGCAAGAAAATGCAGGTAAGTATAATACATTATATGTGGAGGTGGTGAGGTTGGTGGGTCAACACATGATCGGGTTGAAACATGTTACTGTAATGTTTAATGGGTCAAACGGGCCACATTGTGTTAGGTTTACCGAACCCATAGACAGTTTCTATTAGATGTTAACGCGTTACTTGCAAAAACAAAAATTACGTAATTACAAATTTACAATAACATATAAATATTTGAATAAAACAATTGAGTATGTTCTATATTAAAGACATTATCTGAGATAAAACCATATCAACCCAAAAAATTTAAAAAGTAAAAAGAAGTTGGTTTCACAAAAAGTTTGATTGCTCCCCGTTTGACAAAAAAAAAACTTTGGGGTGGTGATTGGACAAACACATACACTTTTCTATACAAAATCTTTAAAGTATACTTACTTTGGGGTGGTGGTTGTGCAACGCCGGAGTTCCTAATGATCCCCGAAATCCATTATTTATCAAAACAACAAATAACAATCATATAAGGATAATGATATGTATCATAATTAAATTATGTGATGTTATGAATTTTGTTAGTTTTAACTAACAATTTTCACTTATTTTCATTATTCACGATTAGTGATGTCATTATCTTCTTTCTTCATAGAGAAGAAACGATGATATGATAAAATTAATCATGAACAATAACCTAAAATTTAGCTCTACTCTTAAGCACTTGTAAACCACATCGCATAAGATAATACATTTAGCTATGGTAGTTGATCTACAACCTTAATAACGCCGAAATAATTGTGTGCTAATGAGAATACCTAACTAAGTGTATGCGGTGGTATTGTTCACTGCGTTTTAGTGATTATATATATATATATATACATATATACATATATATACATATATACATATATATACATATATATATATATATATATATATATATATATATATATATATATATATATATATATATATATATATATATATATATATATATATATATATATATAGGGATGGGTTCTAGGGAAAACCATATTTTGCTAGAAAACCTAGAAAACTCAGAAAACCAAACAGATGCCCTAAAAAAACCAAACAGATGCCCTAATTTTTTCAGACAAAAAATTAGTTTTTCAGGCAAATATGGCCTCGATATAATGTCTGTAAAAAACTCAAAAACCAAACAGATGCCCTAATTTTTTCAGGCTATATAAAAGATTTTTTAGGGCATCTGTTTAGTTTTTTAGGGCATCTGTTTGGTTTTTTTGGGTTTTTACAGAGAGTAAATCGAGGCCATATTTGCCTGAAAAAACAATTTTTAGCCTGAAAAAATTAGGGCATCTGTTTGGTTTTTTAGGGCATTTGTTTGGTTTTTCTGGGTTTTCTGGGTTTTCCACCGAAATTAGGTTTTCTCATGATCCCATCCCATAAAGTGATATATCTATTTTTCCTAAACGCACTATCTCGACCTAAATGTTTAACTCGTATGTTCACTTAACTAATATGTGCTACAATATATCATTTTTAGAAACCCTACGGTTTTGTTAGTCTCGACATCACATAAATATGTTCATGACATTTCTAAAGTTTCTAATTAATATCTTAAGGTTTCTATATGTTTCGTGAAGGTTTTAAAAGCTCAAATACGCCCGAAAGTGTCCGTAAACCTTATTTATTAATCCCAACAGCAACTACATTATTTGTTTTTCCAAAAAGTGTTTCAAACTTCATTTCGCCATAACTTGGCCGTTTAAAGTCCGTTTTAGTGTTTAATATACGGAAATCTATCTATACGAAACGAGCTATCAAAAAACTACTTTTTCGACTATTGAAAACATTTTTAAGTGTCCTACAACCTCATTTATATTTTCAATCAGCAACCTATTTTTTGGAAATGTACCATAGACCTAACCATAGACTCAACCATAAGACCGCCATAGTGTCTAGTCCAACCCGAACTTCCTTTTCCCCAAAACTAACCGATAAAACCACTCTTAATCTATCCTAACCTCATCATATCTATTGTTGCAACTGACTTTTCAACTTATCTCACCATATCTTATAAAACAACAAACATAATACTTCCATTTTTATAAAAGTTGTCAAGATAGTTTTATCATTTCTTTTTATAAAAGTAACACAAACACATGGATTCTTAAACTTGAACAATATTCATAAGAATAAAGGAA
>BQNB010055438.1:3325-39106 GCA_026074375.1 Tanacetum coccineum
GGATAATGGTATCTTAAGGGGACTGGCATAGAAATCGTAGTATATGCCGACTCTGATCATGCGGGAGATTATGTAGACCGAAAAAGCACTAGCGGTATTTGTACGTTCGTAGGATGTTGTCTAACATCGTGGTTCTTGAAGAAACAAACCGCTCTTGCTATATCCACGACTGAAGCCGAATACATAAGCGCCGAAAAGGCATGTCAACAAGCACTATGGATGAAACAAGCTCTTATCGACTATGACATTCGACTTGATGATGTTTCGATCATGTGTGATAACAAAGGCGCGATTAACCTAAGCAAAAACCCGGTGCAACACTTGCAGACAAAACATATCGAGATATGTCACCATTTCCTTTGGGACAATGTCCAAAAAGGAAACATCTCCATCGAAAAAGTCACGTCTGAAGATAACATCGCCGACATTCTTACTAAATCCCTCAAGCGCGAATCGTTTAATTATCTCCGTCTTGGTTTAGGAATGATGGAACACATTCCGTAAATCGGTCTCTTCATTTCTTCTATGTCTCGATTCTAGTCTATGTTCCATTCCATGTCGTGACAACTTAATTACTTCATCTGAAGTATTTTAAGTATTTTTAATTAGCGAAATGCAAATGAAAATGTCACTCCCTTTGTAAAAGTCATCAAAATTAAGTCAAAAACCCTCTGCTGGAGGCGGTCCCCATAAACTGGGCGGCCTCCTGATTAAATTAGACGGCCCCATATATTTATGGGACTGGCGGCAGAACGACAAGTATATGTCTGACCATTTTTTTAACATAAAAAAACAAACACCCCTTGTCTCTCCCACCTGCGACGAACGAACAAGGTACCCAAATTTATAATTTTAAGCCCAACTACAAGTGTCCAAATTATTTCTTATAAGCCCAATAACATAGGGTTGTCCAAAATATATGGTTTTAACTAACTTCTCGGGCTTATATCTCTTAATCCGTAAATGGTCTCGGTTCAGTTTTTACGCATACGGAAAGGTAAACGAGTCTATTTTTCCGATATGTAGGTCCGACCACTTCGGTTTTTGTAAAAATGAGGTCATATGGTCGATTTTCTAACAAGTCCTAAATCTGTGATTTTCACAGATTTTTACCGCATCGGGAAAACAGACGTATCTCCCAAATCGTACGTCCATTGAGACTGGTTCAAACGCTAAAATTTATGTTAATGTGTCCTTTACAAGTTTTAGTTTTACCAAAATAGTGACTTTTATACAAATATTTGGAGTTATACTCCATTGAAATTCAGTGTGCGGTTTCCGACCACTTTCACCATATATTTTCTAGAAAATTCATCGGGTTTCGCCACGACACATGCCACCTGGGGAAACGGAGCTAAGACATAGAATTAGGTATTTATATTTTTTCCAAGTCACCACAGATTACTAATTTTTCCAGATTACCTCCTAAACCTACTAATTTTAAAACAGTCCCAAACCAATGTTACACTTCAACATTTAACAAGTTTCTAGTCCCAATAATTTTTGTACAATGCCAATATTTATACAAATGATCAATAAAATGTAAAAATACATTTCAATAAAGAAAGTAAATCAAGAAGTAAATAATTTACAAGACAAAAATTAAGATGAAACAATTGAAACAATAATCTTACAAAAGACGATAATGAAGATGATCTACAACAATTTTTTAACCCACTTCTTGATTTAGCTTTATATTCACCCAACCAAAACTAGTAAAATCCTTTATTAAACTATGATCATCATGCCATAAACCTTCTAAACACTTCAATAAATCCCTTAATTATAATCCTTATTAAGATGTCTTGAAAACGTTTAACCAAGAAACTTGAACACAACGTCTCCAACCTAACAATGTAACTCTAGAAAACTTGCAATAATATTGAGATACACTACACTAACCCAACTTAGAACTTAACATATACACCCTTGATTAATGCCCTCTTGATATCTTTGAATAACTTACAACATGAGAACTATAACTGGTTTTTTATAATAGGTTCTTGAGTAATATTTCTTATTGATATTTGAGTGTAGATGGTGTTGATGCTGATGCAATGGTGGCGGCACAAAATGGAAGAGAGGGAGAAATTTCTTTGTTAATGTTAACTATGAGATGACCAAGTAGTGTGAGATGATATTAGTTCTAGGCATGGAAAGTGTTAGACCAAGTGTCCCATATTAGAGTATGCATTCTAAGTTAGTACACCACCTCATGGGCACATGTCCATGAGGTTGGTGTTGGACGTGTAGGTGGGTGAAAAAAGAGGTATTGGTTAATTTTTGTATAATTTTAGAATAAGTGGGTAGTTTTTGGGACAACGGGTATAAACGTAAATTTTTGTAAGAGTTTAGGCGGAATCACGAAGTGAAAATGTAAATGAAAAAAATAGAATTACAACATTTGGGATACTTGCGAAAAATAATAAATTATGTAGAGCACGTAGACAGACATTTAATCTAAAACCGGGTTCACTTTTAATAAACGTTTTACTATGAATGCGAGTCAACCTATCCGGTTAGCTTCAAAAATAAATGTTACTCAAAAGTAAAATAAATAAATGAAAGTATAGATGAAAGCTTTAAATTTATAATACTAGTTTTATCCAATTTTCCAACTAACACACGGGTAAAGTATAAACCCCTGTTAATAGTAAATATTTTAAGGTAAGACCAAATCGATCCACAGGGATTGGTAATTCTAAGTAAAGTAAGAGATTTTGCAAAAAGGTATCTTAAAGATTTGTTACGAATCTAAAGATAATTGATAACACGGATTTCAAGATTATAAAAGCGATGTTTATTTGGGAGACAAGGGTAATGAAGGATAACTTGGGGCGATAACAAATTCATGAATTTAAGTATAATCAAATGAATGAGCGTCAGCTTATTCAAAAGATCGTCTATTCCACATAAGAAAGAATCATTTCGACCTATAGACTTAATTATGAAAAATGCTTTAAGATTGATTCAAGTTTGGAAACAACAAATATAAACTTTCTCAACCAAGTTCGTTAGACACGAGGTCAAGCATTAAAATTTATATATTTGGGATGACGAGCATTTTATTAGCTAATTCTCACAAAGCTAACACCGAGTTGTTATAGACAGACAACTCGAAATCAAACACAAAGTTCGGACCCTTTTGACCTACTTACGAGCTAAGTGAGTGATCAAATGGTGGTCAACAATCCAAATATCTAAATATCAAGTTCATATTTACCATTTACCAAAATCATTAGTTATCCAAGTTCAATCCATATTACCCCCATAAGTCCCAAATAAACATGATATGACTACTCCATAGCAAGAACAATCAAACACATAACAATCATAATAAACTAAGTAAACATCATATTCAAGAAGAGAAACAAGATTATACCAACTTCAAGAGCAAAGATTAGTGATTTCTTCAAGAACTTTTATTATATTCAAGTAGAAAACCCAGAAACTATGAACAATTATGTCACAATAGCTTATAGCTTCGAATTACACTTCACTACTACTTCCTTGGATGGATCAAAACCTAAGAATATTGATGAACAATAAGAAAGTTCAACCAAATTCTTCAAGAACTTCTTCTTACTTTGATTCTACTTGTTGTGATGTTTGTGTTATCAAGGGTGGTTTGGATCAAAGGTTTGTTAAGCCTTTATCCCTAAAAATCCCTTCTTTGAGGTGTGGAATCAGACTAGAGAAAAGGGGGGAAGGATGTGTGAGAGTATGTGAAATATGAGAGCAAAGGAGGGTATTTATAGGCTTTTTTGAGGGCAAAAACCGTCGCACTTAATAAAAAGTGCGTCGCACTTCGGGTGTTAATGCTGGTGCCTTTAATGTTAAGTCGGTGGAAAAGTGCGTCGCACTTTTTACAAAATGGGCGCACTTTTGATAATTTTCACTTTGTGGCTTTTTGTAAAGTTGTAGATAATTAAAATCTCTTCGCGTGGCCGCTTGAATCAACTCAATCCGAGTTCGTACGACCGAGTTATGGCCAAAACAATGCATAGGTGTCGGGAGATCTTTATCTTTCTTGGTTTAAGCTTCAAATCTTCGTGTATTCTTTGGTCTTCTTCCACGACATGTACCATGAACCTACAATGACAAATATATTCTATTTTATACCAAAAGTTCATATAATTAACCAATATAGATATATAAAATCACTGATAACGCATATAGAAATATGTATAAAATGAGCGTTATCAAATCCCCCCACACTTAAACTTTGTTTGCCCTTAAGCAAATCTAAGAAAAGAAAATTAGAAATAAAGTTCCTACATGACAAGATAAGGAAATTTATATATATATATATATATATATTATTTTTTATTAATTTTTTTTTTATTGAGTGTGAAAATATCAAAAATATTTTTGGTTTTTTAATAAATAAGCGCAAAAGGCGCAAACACCCTCCACACTTAAGGGTTTGCTTGTCCTCAAGCAAAATAAAGAAAAATAATAAGCTTTACAAAACAAATATTGAATTTTGAAAAATATTTTTGGATTTTTTAATATGCGAAAACAAAGATGTTTGACAATACCCAATAATCTTCAAGTTGTAATAACATGACTAAGCTCTTCACAAAGAAGGAAAGTATAACTCACTCAAACACTCGTATGTGATGTAATAGAGGGTAAAAGAGAAATCACACTCAATTGCTCAGACATGATTCATTTCATACCATAGGCTTGTACAAGAAATAAAAATGCACCGACATGACGTAAGCACCAGGTATAAATATCAAAAGAGGACTCTTATTCGGGTTGTAACGTTAGGCTAAGGGTTAATAAGGGTATGGGTAAGGTATGAAAAATATATACTGGATATGGTTTTATAATTTACATGTCGACAAGTCCAAGAAACCCATGTTGCTAGTTACGACAATCCAAGAACCTGAGAGGTAATCGAACCTCTCATCTCAATCTCATTTCAATATAACAATACGCCTCACATCAACTTTTATTCATACTTCACTTCTTTTTCTTCTCTTTTTTTATAATTTCTTTTTTCGATTTTTATAATCACTTTTTGTTATACTTTTTTTTCATTTTTTTCTTTCAATCCACTCTTCACATTCCAACAACTAACAATTCCCCCACACTTGAGATAAGCATACACCACAAAAAATACGAAACACGAAGCGTGCACTCTTCATTTTTGTTGGAATGGCACAACACTCATAACAAAGCGCGAACAAACTATGAGCAAAAATCAACCAATCGTACCGAGCAACTAGCAACCAACCATGGACTTTCGAAAAGGGGTAAGGCTAGGCTAAAGGTTATATATTTTTTTCTTTTTATTTTTAAGTGGATAAGAAAAATGAATATAATGGCACATCGGTTTAAACTAGAGGTATCTAGCACTCAAGATGAGTACTAACATAAGGGTTTTATTTGGGTGGTTAGCTAATCAGTGTAATTAGCTAAAAGAATAAATAATGTTAAATGGAATGGCTAATTTGGTTTAAATCCCAAGTTGCCTCTTTATCACATAAAAATACCTTTCTCACGCGAACGTGATCTCACTGCGGTCTCATAATGAATTAACAAGCACAAGTTCTAGAATCAATAAATCACCGGCATACTCATACAATTTTAAACCGATACCAATGCTCCAGAAAAGGCGACAAACTACAAATACACAGCCGTAACGACGGATGAGACACATGCAATTGCATTCAAACCTTAACTCGAGAAAGCTAAAGGCCAAAATTATTTCCATAAGATTTAAAAGGCGAACCTCACATTTTTAGGGTAACGAATATAAATGCGCAAGTAATGTCATCGATCCTGAGTTGAATATGATTTATCAATTAGGACACATCTCTGGTTTCAAAACTTTATTTATTATTATATTTTTTTACTACGTTTTATTCTAATATATTAACCTAAGCGGCAAAAGAAATTTTAAACAAGAATAGATTTTTAGATTACCGAGGGCGAACAAAAGTTTATACTTTTAATGACGAGTCTAGGTTTCCAAATCATTTCCCCCCCACACTTAAGTTTAGCGATATGCTTAATAAGAAAATAACTTAAAAGTAGGACAAGAGGGGAAAATAAATATAAGAGAAACGAAACTTTCTGGGGCTCATAAGTGCTTGGTTGAATTCTGAAAGATACGGCGCGAAACGGAACGCCAACATAAGCATGTGAATTCAACCCATATATAATATAATAATCCAAATATATCGGTCCCCAAATGTAAAATGCCAACCACCAATCCAAGCTCCAACTGTTTTATTAATCTGCAAAATAAACAAAACTACGAAAACCATAAAAATACTAAAGCGCACTTTCGTAGGCAACACGATATTTAGCGTATGCAACAAGCCTTTAAACCCCTCGGTGGTCCAAGTGGACGAGTTATAGTCTCGTGAAGGTTTCTAGCGAACACACCCACAAAGTTCAAAACTTTTTCGTTTTATATTTTTATATGTATATATATATATATTTTAGTTTTTTAATAGGTTTATTATTATTATTAACTATTACTAATATTATTATTATTATTATTATCATACTCAATGTTAGGAATTAAAGAGCTTCTACAAGATAATGATGATGAAGGACTTAATACTGCTAGTAGTAATAGTTAGTACTGCTAGTTATAGTTAGTACTGTTAGTACAATGTTGGTACTGTCAGTATATAGTTAGTACTGTTAGTTAGTATATTAGTGCTGCTTATGAGATATGTATGAGATAAATTAGGAATAGATATGCATGATCTCTGCATAATCTCCTAACGCGTTTTGTAAGCCTATTAGGGTTTTCCTTAGTGTATAAAAGGAACCCTACGGCATAGTTAGACATATCTCTTTTTCATATACTTTCATAGTCGTCCAATTCATATAATAGTTAGAGTCTTTCATTGTAAGGCAAAACATATAGTTGTTTTGTGATTTGTTCAATATAGTGAAAGTTTTGTGTTCATTGTTTGATTGTTTCTTCTGAGTATATAAAGATTAATTCCGCATAGTCTTTATATATACACCACAAGGTTTCTAATCTAGTTGTTTAGATTTATCTAAGCTAATAAAAGATCCATTCAATTGGAACCAACAAGTGGTATCAGAGCGGGTGTTCTGAAACCTTGATTTAGAAGAAACAAACTAGATCCATCTCTCTGTTCATTCCCTATATCAAAAACCATGGATCTAGAAAATACCCAAAACAATTCTCTTGCAAAACTGCCACTTCTCAAGCAAGGTGAATATGACACATGGAGACTCAGAATAGAGTCATATATTCAACTTCAAGATTATGCTCTCTGGGAGATCATAGAGGAAGGCAACTCTTTCAAGCCAGTAGCTCGAACCACTACAAACGAAGATGGTACATCTACTACAACAATACCTGGTGCTGTTACTGCTGAACAGAAGATCCTAAAGAAGAATGATCTTAAAGCCCGAAGCATCCTGATGATGACACTTCCAAGTGAGCATCTACTTACTTTCAATAAACACAAGGATGCCAAGTCTTTATTTGAAGCCATAGAAGCAAGATTTGGTGGTAATGAAGCCACCAAGAAGACTCAAAAGACACTCTTAAAGCAGATGTATGAAACCTTCAATGCTTCTAGCTCAGAGTCACTTGACTCTATTTTTAACAGGCTTCAGAAAATTGTAAGCCAGTTAACTATCTTAGGTGAAAACATCACTCCAGAAGAACTTAACCTGAAATTCTTAAGAAGTCTTCCTACTGAATGGGGTATGCATGTTGTGGTCTGGAGGAACAAATCAGATCTGGGCTCAATAAGTTTTGATGATCTTTACAACAATTTTAAGATTGTTAAACCAGAAGTCAAAAGAAGTGTAACCTCTAGCTCAAACTCAAGCTCTCAGAATATGGCCTTTGTCTCAGGTCATAGCAGTACAAATGATGTTAATACTGCTAATGTTCATGTTGGTACTGGTAGTACTCCTATTAGTACTGCTAGCACTAATAATAGTACTGCTTGTCTCAGTGATGCCATAGTATATGCTTATTTGGCCACTCAACCCAATGGGTCTCAAATTGTTCATGAAAACCTAGAGCAAATCCATGAAGATGATCTTGATGAAATGGATTTAAAGTGGCAATTGGCATTGCTAAGTATGAAAGAAAGAAAGTTTTATCAGAGAACTGGTAAAAAGATTATCATCAATGGAAGTGATACTGCTGGTTATGACAAGAAAAAGGTGGAATGTTTCAACTATCATAAGTTGGGACATTTTGCTAGAGAGTGTAGAAATCATATGAGTCAAAAGAACAGGAACAGAAGTCAAGATAGCTCAAGAAGAACAGTGAATGTGGAAGAATCTTCTTCCAAAGCTATGTTAGCTATAGATGGGACTGGATTTGATTGGAGTTACATGGCAGATGAGGAGGCTTCTACCAACTTTTCACTTATGGCTTTCTCTGACTCTGAGGTACAAAATAACAAAACTTGCTCTAAAACTTATCTTAAAAACTTTGAAGATCTTAAGTCTAGTTATGATAAGTTGAAAATAGAGCTTAGTAAGTCTGACTCTGATTTATATAGCTATAAAATGGGTTTAGAGTCTGTGGAAGAATGACTAGTCTTCTACAAGAAAAATGAAAGAATGCTTAGTGATCAGATTGCTGTTCTTAAAAGTGATGCCTCATTCAATGAAGCAGAGATTATTACTCTTAAGAAAATTATAGAGAAACTTAAGAAAGAAAAAGCGGATAATCTACTTAAAATTAACAACTATGATAATGCCACAAAGAGTTTGGATAAAGTGATAGGAAGTCAACTAGTAGATAACAATAAAAAGGGTTTGGGATACAATGCTGTTCCACCTCCACTTACAGGTTTGTTTGCACCTCCTAGTATTGATTTATCAAACTCAGGACTTGAGAAATTTAAACAGCCTGAATTTGAAGGATATGGTGTTAAGGTAAATAATGGTCATAGTGAAAATGTCTCTAAAGAAGTTAAGAAAACTTTAGATGCTCCAATAATTGAAGATTGGGTTTCTGATTGTGATGAAGATGAGACTGTTGTGTTAGAATCTCTTAATGTTCAAAAACCTAAGCAAGCTGATCAACATAGGAAAGTTTGTCAAAACCCTGGCAACAACAGTACAAGCTAGAATACCCCAATGCCTAAAAAATTAGGAGTTGGATTTCAGTTTACACCAAAAGCTTGTTTTGTGTGTGGGAGTTTTAATCATCTAATTAAGGACTGTGATTTTCATGATAAAAGGATGATACAAAAATATGTTTTGAACAATGTGAAAGAGGGAACTGGTCAAAGGGAAATTAGACCAATTTGGACCAAAGCAATGAGGGTCAATCATTAAAAATTTTCTAATTCTAGAATGAATTTTGCTCCAACAGAAGTTTTAACCAAGTCTGGCCTAATACCATTTAGTACTGCTAGGCAAAGCTTTTTGAGAACTACAGCACCAGTTAGTGCTGGTAGGTCATTCAAGATTGCTGCACCCAAACCCTTAGTGAATGTTGGAAAACAAAAGACAAATGCTTTTCAAAAGTCACATTTACCATTGAGAAGACCTTTTTACCAACAAACAGCCTTTAAAACATAAATTTAAATAGCAAAGATAATACTGTCAAGGTAAATTCTGTTAATACTGTTAAAGGAAAAAGAATGACAATTGTTGTTGGGGAACAAGGGGTAAATGATGTTAAGCCTACAACATACTGGGCATGGAGACCTAAAATAAAGATGATAAATCATGTTTACAAGAATACTGGATCATGTATTTGTAAGCAATTTAACTATGTTGATCCAATAGGCAGAAACAAGTCAGTAATGGCTTGGGTTCCCAAGAGAAATTAATTCTCTTATGTCAAGTATAGTTAGTTCTGCTAATTATACTTGATGCTGCTATGGTAGTATTGTTATTGTCTTTTTTATGTTTTAGACTAACATTTGCAGGTTATAAAAAGTAGTATTGTTGGACTTGAGGGGAGGACTTTGATGAGAACTTTGATGAAAGAATGGATGATCTTTTAGTGTTGGTTTTACAACCACACAACAAATGGTCATCAATTCACCATGCTTAACAGGCATAAGAACTGACTAGTCCATAAGCAAACAGCTTTTGGTAAAGACTGTTTAAATCCATTTATGGTTGACAATTTACCAAAAATTGTAAGGTTTTCAACTCTCCTTGCTTCACAGCAAATAGTTGGCTAGTCCAGGGTCAAACAGTTTCTGGTAAAGACAAATCAAATATGTTGATAGCTGATAGTTTGCTAAAAACTATATGGTTATCAATGCACCATATTATTGCAATGAAGCATTGGCTACTCCAGGGCAAACGACAACTGGTAAAGAGTCATCAAATCCGTTTATGGCTGGTAGTTTGCCTAAAACTATAAGTCCCATAATCCACCTCTCTTAAAAGGTTACACATTTGGAAGTGGAGAGGACAGTCTGAAACTTATAGAATTGATGGATTTGTGTACCAAATTGATTGATAAAGTTACCATTTTGGAAAATGCTCTTAAACAGTCTAAGGAGTCTCATGTTCAGATGCTAACAATGTTGATAAAGAAAGTCAAAAGATTGAAAGACAAGCTCCAGTTATGATTTCAGATGCAGAAGAGTATTTGATTTCAGAGGATCCTATCAAACAGGGGAGGATAATGGAAAGGTATACATTTGAAGAAGTGTACAGGAAGTTATGTTTGGAGCTAATACTGCTAGGTATAAGCTTAATACTACTAGTGTTAAGTTTGTACTGCTGGGGATATATTTCTACTGCTAAGAGAAGATAATACTGTTAGGTTCAAGATTAGTACTGCTAGACCAAACTTAGTACTGCTAAGTGATCGTTAGTACTGTTTGAGCCATAACAAAATTAGAAAAAGAGCCGTTGAGATATTTCTGCCAACAATCTAGCTTATAAGGATTCATGATAAGCTCAAATCTTCTACTTCTCACAAAATTCCAGATTATTAATCAACTTTTCATTCATCAAAATGGAAAATTTGGAGTTTTGCGGCAAACATAATATCGTAAATTGGGAATATATCTTGATAGGAATGACAGAAGCAAAAGATTCAGAAGTCTGCAAGATTACAAGAGCAGATGGAAGTTCAAGCTTTCATGGAAATATTCAAGCATTGTTAAGAAGACTTGATAGACAAGATTTAAGTCAAATCTACAGTTTGGTTCAAAAAAGATTTAAAGATCATCCACTTGAAGGTCATGATTTAGATTTATGGGGAGATCTTAGGATGTTATTTGATCCAAATGAAGAAGATGACATATGGTTGAATCAACAGTATTGGGAGTTACTGAGATGGAAATTACATGAATATTGTGGTGTTCACTCTTTATTCTTAGATGGTACATCAATACAGATTAACATGTTAGTAGAAAAGAAGTATCCACTGAAGAAGGCTATCTTGGAAAAGATGATCAACTTGAAGATTGAAGATTGAAGCAGAAGAAGAAAGTACTATGGCACATGAGCTTATAAAGTTTATCAAATCTCAGATTGCAGAACAAAGTTAGTTATGAAGAATGTTTGAAAGCTAACAGGAAAGGAAGCTAAAGTGTTTGAAAGAATCCTCTTAAAATCAAAGAGCTTTAATTCAAGAAACTTAAGATTTGAAGGTAAATCATAAGTTTAGGGGAGGATTGTTGGGAATTAAAGAGCTTCTACAAGATAATGTTCTAAAGGGTCTTAATACTGCTTAGAGTAATAGTTAGTACGCTAGTTATAGTTTAGTAACTAGTAGTACAATGTTTGGTTACTATCAGTATATATTTATAGTACCGTAGTAATAAAATAGTTAGAACCAAGTTTAAGAGATATCATGAATATTAAAGGAAAAGATATGGCGTTATCTTTACGCGTTTTGTAACCTATTAGGGTTTTTTCCTTGTATCATAAAGGGAGACCCTTACGGCATAGTTAGATAGAAATTGTTCTATGATTCAATATTCCCAAGAATAGAAGAAGAACACGATTAGTTATTTAGGCAAAACATATAGTTGTTTTGTGATTTGTTCAATATAGTGAAAGTTCTGTGTTCACTGTTTGATTGTTTCTTCTGAGTATATAAAGATTAATTCCGCATAATCTTTATATATACACCACAAGGTTTCTAATATAGTTATTTTAGATATATCTAAGATAACAAGATCCATTCAATTGGAACCAACAAGTGGTATCAGAGCGGGTTTCTGAAACCTTGATTTTAAAGAAACAAACTAGATCCATCTCTCTGCTCATTCCTTATATAAAAAACCATAGATCTAGAAAATACCCAAAACAATTCTTTTGCAAAACTGCCACTTCTTAAGCAAGGTAAATATGATACATGGAGACTCTGGATAGAATCATACATTCAACTTCAAGACTATGCTCTCTGGGAGATCATAGAGGAAGGCAACTCTTTCAAGCCAGTAGCTTGAACCACTGTAAACAAAGATGGTACATCTACTACAACAATACCTGGTCCTGTTACTGATGAACAGAAGATCCTAAAGAAGAATGATCTTAAAGCCTGAAGCATCTTGATGATGACACTTCCAAGTGAGCATCTACTTACTTTCAATAAACACAAGGATGCCAAGTCTTTATTTGAAGCCATAGAAGCAAGATTTGGTGGTAATAAAGCCACCAAGAAGACTCAAAAGACACTCTTAAAGCAGATGTATAAAACCTTCAATGCTTCTAGCTCAGAGTCACTTGACTCTATTTTTAACAGGCTTCAGAAAATTGTAAGCCAGTTAACTATCTTAGGTGAAAACATCACTCCAAAGGAACTTAACCTAAAATTCTTAAGAAGTCCTTCTTCTACTGTAATGGGTTCCTACTAAATAGGGTATGCATGTTGTGGTCTGGAGGAACAAATCAGATCTGGGCTCAATAAGTTTTGATGATCTTTACAACAATTTTAAGATTGTTGAACCAGAAGTCAAAAGAAGTGTAATCTCTAGCTCAAACTCAAGCTCTCAAAATTTGGCCTTTCTCTTAGGTCCTAGCAGTATAAATGATGTTAATACTGCTAATATTCATGTTAGTACTGGTAGTACTTCTGTTAGTACTGCTAGCACTAATAATAGTACTGCCTGTCTTAGTGATGCCACAGTATATGCTTATCTGGCCACTCAACCCAATGGGTCTCAATTTGTTCATGAAGACCTAGAGTAAATCCATAAAGATGATCTTGATGAAATGGATTTAAAGTGGCAATTGGCATTGCTAAGTATATAAGCAAGAAAGTTTTATCAGAGAACTGGTAAAAATATTATCATCAATGGAAGTGATACTGCTGGTTATGACAAGAAAAAGGTAGAATGTTTCAACTGTCATAAGTTATGACATTTTGCTAGAGAGTGCAGAAATCCTAGGAGTCAAGAGAACAAGAACATAAGTTAAGATAGGTCAAGAAGAACAGTGAATGTGGAAGAATCTTCTTCCAAAGCTATGTTAGCTATAGATGGGACTGGATTTGATTGGAGTTACATGGCAGATGAGGAGGCTTCTACCAACTTTGCACTTATGGCTTTCTCTGACTCTGAGGTATAAAATAACAAAACTTGCTCTAAAAATTATCTTAAAAACTTTAAAGATCTTAAGTCTAGTTATGATAAGTTGAGAATAGAGCTTAGTAAGTCTGAATCTGATTTATATAGCTATAAAAAGGGTTTAGAGTCTGTGGAAGAACGACTAGTCTTCTACAAGAAAAATGAAAGAATACTTTGTGATCAGATTGCTGTTCTTAAAAGTGATGCCTCATTTAATGAATCAGATATTAATGCTCTTAAGAAACAAGTAGAAAGACTTAAGAAAGAAAGACTTATGAAAGAATACTTTGTGATCAGATTGCTGTTCTTAGCTATTCTTGCAACTATCTCTGTGATAAACTTGTATTCATGGCCTAGTTCCCAGTACGTCTTGAAGACTTGAATGATCTTTAAATTTGAATACATAACTTCCTTTGGTTTTCCAGGCTCTTTCTGTTTCCTTATATAGAAGATCTTCGCATGAGGATTCTTCTAATGTTCGACACCATACTGAACATAAGGATTAAACTTCTTTATACATTTATTAACCCATCTGGAAGTTCGTTCTTTAATATAATCATCATTGAAGATAACTGCAGGGAACTTATGAAGTGACAACACTATCTTCTCGAGCCCTGAACTTCCTTTCTTTAAGTACAAAAGATCTTGATTTATCAGAGACAATGTTGGAGCTTCAGGATATCTCTGACAGCTTTAAACTAGTGGTGTGGCCTTTCATGGATGTGGAGAGACAAGAATTTCCTTTCTACTTTCCCACATAATGTCACTTTTTAAGAAATTCTTCATTTGATCCATGTGATATTGATTCTCGTCTCTTAAAGTACATCTTTGCCTCAACATCTCATCAGCAATTTTCTTTAACTTTGCTTCATCAATAGTCAGTGACACTTCTTTAATTTTCTTTAACTTTGTTGGTATTTCATCATCATCTGAAGCATAAGAATCAGTCCAAAAATCATAATAATCTACTTGTTCTTGATTACCTGAGGATGATGGAGCTTGATCACTTTCGTTAACTTGTCCTGACAAAGATTCACTAGACATATACGTCTCATACTCAGACATCTTCTGCCGTTTTGTACTATTCTCCCCCTCAGGATGAGCATCATCATGAGGATCGTCCTGATGTCTTGGGCGAACGACAGGAGTTCTACAAGTAGTAGGAGGTACCTGAAGTCTTTCAAACTTCATCTTAAGAGCCAACCAAATTGCTATATCTTCTTGCTGCAACTGAAGATCATCTTTCATTGATAGATACAGCTGGTATTGTTGTTCGTGAGCAAAGGTTGTTGTAGGTTGAGCTGGATGAACATGAAGAATATGACCAGACATATAACTTCTCACTGATGCATCAACCTAACAAGGAATATTATTAGCAATTGCATTATGAATCTGTGAGTAAATTTCAGCCTGTAGTTTCCCACGCTCTTGTTGAATAGCTTCATCAATCATCTTAGCCATCTCTTCTTTATTCTTTTGTCTTTCCAAAATGAGCCCTTCCGCAACATATACTAGAACTTGAGCTCTAACCTGCTCAGGAACTTGCTGTGTGACTTGCTCCTTAATATGCTTATCTACCATGATAGGTAGTGATTCAACCATTACGTCTTGTAAATGATCAACAAGAGTATTAAACTACCTCTTTGATAAGAACCTTGCCCTCAGGTGTTCAATTAAATACCCATATCATCCTTGTAACTCCTGAAATTATCTCTTATATCGTTTGAAACGAGCAAGTTTGGCTTTGAATAATGATAGGAGTCGGTTTGTGTTAGACAACTTGGTGCTGGGTAAACTTAATGATGTGGTACATGTAGCCATCAATTCCTGGAGTTTCTCAGTATCTGAAGATACGAGAGTATCATGAATCCTAGGAGATCTAATTGGTGATGCGGATGGGGTACTCCTAGACTCCTCTACAATCTTCCCTTTCTCCCTTCGTTTTAACTCATACACCTCATCAGTTATTTCTTCCTCTGCCTCATTAACATTCACAAGTATTACAACATTAGTAATCTCCTCCTTCGCATTATCTAGTTTTCCACTATTAGTAATCCCCACCTTTGGACTTTCCTTATCATTCCTGGGCTCTATCCTAGTGCTAGGAATATCTTGATCATCATTCCTAGGGATTGAACTATCATCAATAACATTCACAGGTTCTTCCACCATCTTTTCAATTTCCTCGACTGCCAAGTGCTCTTTAACTAGCTCTAGATTTTCTCTACCTTCTTGCTCTTCTTGTCTTTTTAGCTCAACAAGACTTTCTTGTATTGTATCTTGTAAAATCATATCATCTGCCTCATCAACAGTTGGCACTGGAGCTGGTGGAGTATGGCGTAGGGACCTCCTATGAGGAATTCATAAACAAATCACAGTCGACCGCTTTGGAGAACTTGACTCTCCTGCATCCATTTCAGGGTTAGGTAACCTAGGGGCGCTAAGTGTCCTATGCGTTCCTTGGGTAGACTCAGTCGGCTGTGACCGAGTCAGAGGAACATCTAGCCCAAACACCTTCGCATACATCCGATAATGCTCTGTGAGCTTCATCTCTTTCGTGATTATCCAGTTTGGAATCTTCATTCCAAATTTGTCTTTATATCTTCCTGAATTAAAGATATTTTTCATTACATCATCATCACTTAAGTTGTGATACTTATCTCGACCACGCCTTGAGATTTCAGGGAAATTAGTCATGCAATGACCAATGATGATCTTTGTAAATCTTGGATAAGGAATCAAAGTTGTTGAATGATGAAGAGAATAATGAAGTCCTTCCCATATCAACTCAGCATAGTCAACATGAATATTGTTAACAAAACAATACATCATATGCATAATTTACAACGGTGGCTGATCCCATCTAGTTACACGTGTTGTCAAGCATTTCAAGAATATCTTGCACAACGTCTGCCATGGCTGCAGAAGACCAGTTGTCTTAAAGTTTGATGATGTTTTTAGCTCCATTGTGAATCCCAGTTCATTTCTATAAAATGAAACCATGTCTAAAAATGATGGTGGTGGCACGAATCGTTCATGATTGTTTGCATTTTCTTGTGGTAGGTGAAAGATTGTTCTGAAGTCATCCAGTGTAAGAGAAAGCTCTTTCCTGTCAAGCATAAATGTGAGCCTATACTTTGATCCGTCATCCTTCAAAGTATGCCAGAACTATGCCATATAGATCCATGGAACTAAGGAAGAAGCTGCAATGCTGAATCGTAATGGATGATTCTTGATGATATTCGTCAGAATTTTATTTTCTGATGGACATTACATGTGTTCAAAATCAATCTTCTTATTAGCATCCATAAGATCATATCTTTTGTTTGGAGGACACAGTTCATCTGGATGAACATCAACTGCATGTTGTTGTTGTGCCATGATGATTACTGAATGAATGAGAATGAGATGTTAGATAACAAATAATTCATTTGACATTTTTGTCTCTTTCCACTCTGTCTGTTTTATATGTTCTTGCAATTCTTTTCGAACATATTTTTGATCAGTTTGTTTCTCATCTACTTGTACTTGCCTTTTCTAGCACATGTCATACGCTTTATTCGATTTTTTCTTTTGATTTATCATTCTTGTGTGTTCTGGCAATTCTTTTTCGAACACACTTTTGATTTGCTTTTTCGCGTATGGATTTAGCTCTCTTTTTCTGTTTAGATTGTCCTTACCAGAAAATCTTTGTGACATGATACTCTTTCAAGAATGATGAAGATTTCTCTTCTGATTTCAATCAAGACTCTTTTATGAAAAATTAAATAGAAATCATTCAACTTCTTAAAACATTTTGTGAAAGAGTACCATTTTGACACAATAACAGATTTTGAGAACTCTTTCAAAAATCATTTAACAAAAGCATTTCTTATGTTAATAACATAGTATCATTCAAACTCAAATCACCAATTGAATGGTCACTAAGTCACTCACTCCTCATTCTGTTCATTGCAGAAAACGGACATGACTTAGACCACTTAAACAATTATGAAGAGACATATTTGACACAAAGCTTCGAATTCATTAAAACTTGATGTCATTTATTTTTTTTATTCAAACCTTTGATGTTTCCAAAACACATGAGATACTGATCTTTTATTCCACAGACATTCGAGTATTAATCATCATAAGCATGCAAAAATCTTGACCAGACAAAAATCACGTATACACACATAACTGAATGTTGACTTTTTGACATTACCGAGTTTGATTTTTGACTTTACCAATTTTGACTTTTTGACCTTTTCGAGTTTGACCATTATTGACTAAACAATTATCCTTTTAACTTTAAACTCGATTTCATTGTATCTCTTATCATGTGTTAGACTAAAAAAAATCAGTCAAACTTCAAACTCGATACCAATCATTTGCGAGTTTCATTTTCTTCATCGAGTTTAGAATCTGAGGCATTTTCTAAGCTATTTTGCACTTTAATTCCTCACAAACGTCTAAGATTATCTTCCTTTGTCTAATCAATATCTAAAAATTTTAACAATCCTAAACTCGATAAACCCTAATCTTTACCGAGTTTATACTCGATAACACAATCACCTTAGATCTTAAATTCAACAATTATTTCTACTTACATTCGAGTAAAAGAAGTAACCGTGATCGTTGTAATGAATTCAGAAATCAATGCTTTGTTTTTCTTCTCAAACTTGACAGTATACTGGGTAAAATTAAAAAGTAAAAAGAAATTATTATTCCCCTTTTATAGTAACCGAGTGTGGTAGTTTGAAAAATGACGTTTTTAGTCCCTATGGTTTTCTTGTCGAGTTTTTGCTTTAAAAAATGACTCTTTTGGTCCTTGGAGTTTTTATTATCGAATTATAACTTTAAAATTTTCAAAAACTCCCCCTTGGAATGAAATCCTGTTAAACACTTAGTCCGATAATGAAGATTTTTGTTTTTCAAAGTCCAATCTATAAAAACTCCCCCTCGAAAATATATCATTTGTCCAAAAATTTCAATTTATTTGAGAGATCATTGTTTTTATTTATGATTTTAAACTTGAAATGATGTATATGAATGAAAATTCTTCATTTACTCCCCCTTAGATTATGATCCCGTGTTTTCAATCTAAATCTTTTTATAAAAAGTTAGAATCATAAATCTGACCGTGTGATGTTTAAATTATGTTTTTTTTACATTTTTTATTTTGTGTTTGATTTTTGATTTTGAAAAACATGACAAATCTTTTTGAAATTTTGTATTTTTCAATTTTTTCTTTGGTTTTTGCAAAATTTTATTTACATGTTTTTGATGTATGATCTTTTCAAGAAGATGACTTTGTCAGACTTTCCAACTGAGTTGGAGTCATACATCTCATACCAATTCGATGAACTAAATACTCAAAGCGTTCTTTAGGAAGCGCTTTAGTAAATAAATCCGCAAGTTGGTATTCAGTCCCGACAAAGTAAAGTTCCACAGTACCTTTCTTAACATGTTCCTTAATAAAATGATACCGGATGTTTATGTGCTTTGTCTTTGAAATCTGAACTGGATTACACGAGATAGCAATGGCACTCTTGGAGTCACAATACATCGGAATCCTGTTGTATTTGTATCCATAGTCTAGCAGTTGTGTACGCATCCATATGACTTGTGCACAACATGCAGACAAGGAAACATATTCAGCCTCAGCAGTAGACATCGTAGTGCAATCTTGCTTCTTTGAACTCCAGCTCACGAGCCTTTCACCTAGAAATTGCAATCCTCCTGATGTGCTTTTATAGTCATCTTTACATCCTGCATGGTCAACATCTGAATATACAATTAGTTCAAATCCAGAATCCTTTAGATACCATAGGCCCATGTTATAGGACTGTCTTAGATACCAAAAGATCCGTTTAAACTCTTTGAGGTGTTTGACCGAAGGACGCGCTTGATAACGAGCACATACAAAAGTAGCATAAGAAATGTCTGGACGACTGGCTGTTAGGTACATTAGCCCTCCTATCATTCGACGATAAGTTGTTTGATCAGTAGGAGTGCCTTGTAAATCAGCATCCAACCTTTTAGTTGCCATAGGTGTGCTCATTGAGACACACTCATCCAAACCATGTTTCTTCAACAACTCAATAGCATATTGTGACTGACTTATGAATATACTACGGGGAGATTGATAAACTTGAAATCCAAGAAAAAACTTTAGTTCACCCATCATCGACATTTCAAAATTATTTTTCATTAGATTTGCAAAACGTTTTGAAAAATCTAGATTTGTTGATCCAAAAATAATGTCGTTGACATATACTTGAACAAGTAATATGTCTTCCCCGTGACGTCGTGTAAATAAAGTCGGGTCAATAATACCTTTAGTGAACCCATTTTCAATTAGGAAAGAAGACAATTTGTCATACCATGCACGAGGTGCTTGCTTGAGATTGTATAAAGCTTTTTTTCAACCTATAGACATGATCTGGGAATTCTGGATCAATAAACCCTTCAAGTTGGCTGACATAAACTTCCTCTTTTAATGGACCATTAAGAAAAGTTGTTTTGACGTCCATTTGAAAGATGGTGATATTCTTATGAGCAGCATAAGCAATAAATATCCTAACAGCTTCCAGGTGAGCAACATGTGTAAATGACTCTTCAAAATCAATGCCTTCTTCCTGCCTGTATCCTATTGCCACAAGACGAGTTTTGTTTCGAACCACAATATTTTCTGCATCACACTTATTCTTCTAGAGCCATTTGAGAGCAATAATATTCTTTCCATCTGGTCGTGGAGTGAGTTCCCAAACTTGTAATCTCTTAAATTGATTCAACTCATCTTGCATGGACTCAATCCAGCTATGATCTGCCATTGCTTCTTTAATATTCTTTGGTTCAATAGTGCTAATGGTTAATGCATACATGCATACCTCATAATCTGTTTGAAGCCTTTGATGAGTCATTACTGGTTTGGATGGGTCACCAATAACTTGGTCTAGAGGATGATCTCTTATCCAAATGTGAATTGAGGGTTGTACTTGGTGGAAATTCTGCACATTTTATGTTTCTATAATAGCTGTAGAGGACTCAATTTCCTTATGACTTGGAGGATTATATGGAACGAAATTCAAATTTCCATCAAAATCAGCAAAATCTTCTTGATTGAATTCATCAGCTTCTGTCAAAGAGATTGGAGAGGTTTGTTCGTCAAATGTAGTTACAATGGGAAGAGCCTCATGTTCTTCAACAATGATTGAAGATGTGGAAGATGAGTCTTCATGAAGTTGAGTCAGTTGTGCAGCGGAATTGATGGGTGTAATAGAAGGCCTCTTCTCAAAATATTCTTCAAACATTGGACCGAACAAATTATCCAAATCTTCTTTGGATGGGGTATTCATTATTTTTGCTGATGAATTATTATTGTTAAATTGTTGGAACACGGGTTCTATACAGTCATGTTCAAAAGCCATAGCTGTAAGCTCGTCAAACTTGACATGAATGGTTTCCATAATCTTTTTGGTGCGTCGGTTATAGATTCGAAACCCTCTTGGTGTTTCCGAATACCCAATAAAAACTCCAATGTCTACTTTTAGTTTCATTTTTCCAAGATCATTTCGGTCATTTGTTGGATAACACAATGAGCCAAACACATGAAAATACTCAACATTCAGCTTTCTTCCACGTAATAGCTCATAAGGTGTTTTGTTATATCGTGTATGAATGATTGACCGATTTTGAGTAAAGCAAGCTGTAGCCATTGCTTCAGCCTAAAGAAATTTAGGTAATCGAGAAAAGATAAGCATTGTTCGAGCAGCCTCAACAAGAGTACGATTTCATCTTTCAACCACTCCATTTTGCTGAGGCGTGCGAGCAGTTGAAAATTGTTACATGATGCCTAAATTTTCATAATGGACTTTAAGAGTCACATTTTTGAATTCAGTACCATTTTCAGTACAAATTTTGCAAACTCTGGCTTTATAATTTAATTGAGCTTGAGCAATGAATTTCTTTATGATCTCTGGAGTTTTGTCTTTCGAGTGAAGAAAATAAACCCATGTATATCGAGAATAATCATCCACTATCACAAGAATATACTTCTTTCCACTGGTAGAAGCTACCCTCATTGGTCCACATAAATCCATATAAAGTAATTCCAATTTGGAGTGATCACTTGGAACCAATTTGGGTGGATGAGATTTCTTACTTTTTCCCCTTTCACAAGCAGAACAAAGGTGATCCTTTCCATATTTAAATTTTAGAAGACCATCAACTAGGTTAAGTCTGGTAAGATTGTTTATGGTACCAAAATTAAGATGTGAGAGTCTATGGTGCCATAACCATGACTTTGTCGAAGTTGCTTTGGACATCAGACAAACGGGTGAAGAAGCAGCCATGTCAGAGATGGAGATAGTATACAAATTAGATTCGCGTCCACCTGTGAGCAAATCATCTCCTTCCAGATTTTGTACGTAACATGTATTGGAACGAAAAGCCACTTCTAAATCTCCATCACAAAATTGTCCAACGCTAAAGAGGTTATGTCCAAGACCTTCAACATAATATACATGACAAATAGTGATATTGCCATGTATATAATCGCCATAGCCTGTGATTGCTGCAAAATTATCATTTCCAAAGCGAACGGTGCCCATGAATTTCTCAATGAAATTTCTCAATAGTGACCGATCACCCGTCATATGCTTTGAACAACCACTATCAACAACCCACAAAAATGATCTGAACTACCTGCAACACAAGAAGAGACAACACATGGAGAACTGGGCAATTTAACTACCCATTTCTTAACTGAAACTGATGGTTTCTCAGATGAACGAGTATTATGAACAGTTTTACGCTGACAGGAGTCCAAATAACATTTGGTTGTGATTCAAACCACTTTTGCCAAATTCTACTTGTTTGAATCTTGTTCTTTATGAATGTGTTTAACGGTTTATCTCGCAACTTTCTTTTCTTTATCCTAGACACACTAGAAACCTTATCCTTAGCTTTTGAGGCACTTTCTACATCAATCTTAGATTTTGAAACTACAAAAGTAGTATCTAGAGTCTTAGATTGTGTCTCTTTCTCAGAAAACCTAGTCTTAGGAGCTACGAAAGTAGTTTCTGAAGATTTTGGTGGTCTAGAATTAGTGGAGAAGGTTCTACGAACATTCGAACGCACATTCAATTTATGCTTTGCAACATATTTATCATGACAAGGAATAAGCACATTTTGCATACAAGAAACACATAACAAAGTTTTCGCTTTAGAAGCGTTTGCAACATCAACATCAATTACATTCTCCTTATTCGAAATAACATTTGCAGATGTATTATCTGTTTGTTCATTTTTCCTAACATAAACTGCTACATTCTTTGCTGCTTTCTTAGAGTTATCTAAGACATTGTGCGCAACATGTGAATCTCTACTCATTGGTCTTCTAACTCTAGATGTAGCATTCATTCCTGTAGAAGATAAAGCACTCTTAGTCTTGTTTGTTTGTGATTCTTGTGTTGTGACAACTCTGTACATTCCTGGTCTAATGACATTTGTGTTTTGATTTGCCCCTGTTTGTTTGGTAGGTGAAGTCTGTAAAGTGACTGGTTTTGACACAACATGGTTTTCATCTGTTTTGGAAACATCCGTTTTCTTTTGAAAAGCGTGTTTGTTTAGTGGTGTGACACAAAGAAGAGATTGAGAACCATTTGTTTTGTCAAACTTAGTATTTACAGACTTACCTTTTTCAACTTTTTCCAATCTTGTCTTTAACTCAGATATGGTAGATAAAAGATTCTGATTCTCAGCACGAATATCACCATATGTATATGTTTTCTCAGAAACATCAACAATTAATTCATCCATTTACTTTTGAGTTTGAGACCGTGTCTTTTTGATTGAATCAAAAAGCTTTTGATATTCTAGTTTGACATTGTCGCGTTCTTTTATCAAAGATTGTACTTGAAAATCCAAAGACACGTTCTCATTCTCAAGTTTCTCCAACTTTGAAATCCAAGAGTAATCAAGAGGATTTATGTTTTTATTTCTCAGTTGAATCCCCCATTTTGTTTTCTTTTTCATGTTGTAACTTTAATTGAAAATCAACACTTTGCTTTTGACATCTTTGAACATCTTTTTCAAGAATTTTTATTCTTGCCTGCAAACCCTCTTGAATCTCAAAAGATTTCTTTTTGACTTTTTCAAGTTCAGCATTTAAGATCTTATCTACACATTCATGATTAATCAACACACACAGCTCAACATCATGTTGGTGAGGCTTCCAAATTTGATCGTTCTCAAATCATTTTGCTTCTCTAGTTCATCAAGCTCACTTTCTGTCGACTCAAAAACATCTTTCATTTCTTTTATATCCCTTTGAAATAGATTCTGAAAGAATTCAAGATAAACCTTCAACTCGTTAAGAATTGGTTTAACTTGATCTTGACAAAAATCATTGATTTGTATTTCTGCCGGTGATGTGTAAAAAATGCTTGCTCTTTTACAGTTTTGTTGTATTAGCGAAGACAGCTTTTCAAAACAACATTTTATCTTGTCTAATTCTTTGATCAAAGGTGACTCACTTGGCATATTTTTTGATATGGGAATCTTAACCGAGGGAATAAAAGAAGATGGAAAATATTTTTGCTCAACAAAAAGCTCTTTTTGAGGAACAAAATCTTTATAAAGCGCATTTAATTTTTTGTAGTTAATTGTCCAACAATTTTGTTTGTTTCCACAGGCAATTGGTCAGTTATTTTTATCCTGTCCTTTTTTGTTGACCTATTTTGAGAGCTGTGATCATCCTGCATCGTTAGGGTCCTCAGAATCTAAACATTCAGCGCTTGAATTTCTAAATTACCCAAACTAGATGCAACATATAAATTTGGACACTTCGAAATTGCTTGCTTGAGTGTATAAGGATTCGGATACCCCAAACCATGTTTTAATTGTTGGTCATACACAGACAATGGTTTTGGTCCAAGCATAAACATTCCTTGTAAAGAATACCAATTTCAAAATCAGATCAACATTGTTGTTCAGTTTTGGACCTCAAGAATCTAGAATAGTATCCATGGAGAAGTATCCTCTTTTATTCCACCTCAGTGCCTTTTTTAAATTGAATGAGTCTTTTGTAATTCCTCATTTTTCCGTTTGTAATTTTTGACATCTAAATCTAATTTATCTCTTTGTTTTTTGAGATCTCAATGATATCTCGATCACGAACTAATTGAGATTGAGCTTGTTTATTATAACGTTTTGCCCGTTCATCAGCTTCAAGAAATTCATTGAGATAATTATTATCCTGTTTTTATGTTTGTCCAAAATCCGAACCCCGTTCCTTAACATCTCAAGCTAACTAGTCAAATGCGTGTTTTATTTTTGAACTTGTTGAGCAAATATTTTGTTGTTTTTCAGCTTCCTGATATGCATTTCTAGCAAGTTTTTCTACTGCACATAGATCAGGAACATGTGTATCTTTTTCAACACTGCCACTATTAACATTTCCCTTGAATGAATCAAATTTTAAATATGCTATAAATTGATCACACTAATGTACTGTTAATAATTTTTGAGTAGAGGCTGGATACATTGGTTCATTATTCTCATCGATGGATAAAGATTGTACCTCACTTATAAATGCAGACTCATAGCTTGGCCCATCATCAGAAGTATGATCAGCTGGTTGAATTCTGGCCATTAAGCATATGTTTGCACTGAGTTCTTCAATTTCTTCCATCCTTGATGCGTCAGCAAAGAGAAAATCATTCTGCTCATCAGTAAGAATTACGCCAGCTTCATCCTGTTTTGCCAGCAACATTTGCTCCATGAAATACTTCGAGTCACGAACCCTTGGCTTTGGACAATTCCTAGCATAATGTCCTTTTCCACTGCAGTTGTAGCATTGAACAGTTGAAGTATTGCCTAAAGATGGAGTTCGAAGAGTCCTTTGAACATTTCCAGTCTCATTTGGAGCATTCATTCCCTCAACAACTTCCTCTTGAACATAAGCTCGTCTGCTATTTCTTCTAGTATTACCAGAATTCCTGCTTTGAATGTTCACCTTGTCTCCTTGAATGATTGCTTGATTTCTGGTGTTGGATGAAGCACGAAGACGATTATTTGTTGGATTAGATAAATTTTGAGTAATGGCTTTTGCAAGTAGCAACATCGCAAAGACTAGAGGATCTTCAGAATTGTTGTGAACATCATCCTGCTGATACTCATCATCATAATCAACCACAGACGTAGGATGTGTCACATAATAAGATGATGTGTGTCTGGAGGATGAACCCGTATGTGCTACTAGAGCCAAAGGGTCATGAGACTTTTCTAACTTCTTTGCTCTTGAAGCATTAACTAGTTTCTCAAATTGCTGAAGATAATCAAAAAGATCATCAAATGAATCCACTGTCAATTGTTTAGCAAGACGAACTTGAGTCACATATTTCAACCATTCCGGTTGCAAACTATTCAAAAAAATTGTGTTAATTGTAACAGTTGGAAAGTTCACGTTATTTCGTTCCAAATCATTCATTAACTGAGCAAAACGGTTGTAGACAAAAACAAGTGCTTCCCCTGGTTCAGCAACAAATTGATTAAATTCGTTCGTAAAACGCGTTTCTTTGTCAACTTTGTTTTGTATAGTTCCCCTCATCAAACGTTCAACTCGTTTCCACATATCCTTGGCCAAAGTGCAAGCATCCACAGAATTGTAAATTTCATTAGGAATAGAAAGTATAATCATATTCATGACCTCCATTTCAGCATCATGGAGAAATAAGTCATCACCTTCAAGATCCTCTGCAGTTTGCAATCGTGGTATTGTCGAGCCTTCATGAACCAAATTCTTAAACACATAAGGGCCTTCATCAGCAGCTTTGAGAAGCCCACTTCCGGTTGTCATCTTTTCGGTTTAGATAATCGTCTGAATCTACTTTGCCCCACCGATATATAACTTACCCTTCAAGCATAGGAGGCTCTAGTCTCAGAACCTGGCATCAGCAAGGGTATTGTTGATTATGTTTTGGATGTCGACATTCTTATGATTCTAAAAAATGGATCTTTGTAGACGAAGAGAGTGATATTGTAAGTAATAGTATCAAACTCGGTAACAGTTGTTAAATTCGGACAACACTGTTCACGGATAACAAGTAGTCTGAATATCGATAAACTTCTCGAACAGTACACAAACTCGGACAACAAATACCAACAAACTCAGTATTCTTAAAAACTTAATAAACTCGGAAATAATCTTGCTTCAAACTCGATAAAACCCAAAACTCGATTGAACTTCAAACTGATATAATAACATATTTTGAAAAATTCTAACAATTAAGGTTTTTAATAAACCACCTAATTCGATTAAACCGAAATTTATAAGCACTAGATAATCCAAAAGTCCGTTAATATCAAATTCGATAAAACCGAATTTGATTTCTGAGTTTTCAGAATTTAAAAAAAATTGTTTTTCAATACTCTAATTCACGATAAAAACCGTGAAATGAATGTATGTTATGACTTTGAAAGCTTATTTCCGAGATTAAACGTATCAACACCTTATTCATAATTTTTGATAGAACCGAAAATGTGAAACTAATAAAACACGATAAAACCGAGTTTAAGAATAAGCACCTAATATACGATTTTTCGATTGAACGAATGGTCGTTTTATAGCTTTTACACAAACTAATTACTATGAATCTGCCAAAACTACAAGAAAAATGATCTGAGAGAAGAAATAACGACTTCCGAGAATGCTAAGATGCTTTCGAGAACTTTAAAAACACTCCCGAGAACAGTAGAGAATGCAAAACTACACTCGATCACACCCAATTACTCGAATTTGATGCCAAAACTTATCTCAAAAGCTCAAAACCTTCAATCGAATTCTTCGAACATCATTTTTCACTTCTCGGACGTGAAAAAATCTCACAAATCGAACACTCCATTTCTCTATTGGCGATTGATACCACTTGATAGGTCTCGTTTATCTTGAATCAAACATATCGATCATGGAAGCATAGAGAGAATAGTAGAGGATAACAAGTATTCAAATTTCAAATGATATTAAAATGGAAGGAAAATGGAAGAGTTAGTTACAAGGCATTACCCTCTAATGAAGATTAGAGGGGTATTTATAGGTGAGGGAAGGAGGCTTCCCTTTATTTATTTTCTTAACTTATCACTTCTAGTCCCTAGACTTTGGTAATTATGCTATTTCATTCTTTTAGCATAATACACCTTATTACAAACTACGTTGACATTAACAAAAGAAAGACTAATGACTAAATAACACAAAATCACATAATCAACACTTTTAATGATCCTAACATGTTTTGTATATGTTTTAAAAATGTTTGTCCCATTTTATAAAAAATGTAAGGTTTGGAAAAATAAAAAAATGTAAGTTTGTTTGTTCATACCTTTAGTGATCTACTAAGTTAAGTGATCAAAGGAAAGGGTTTGAAAGGAGGTTTTAGATCTGAGAAAACTTTATGCAAAGAGGTAAGAAAAATGTCGGGTGCGAACTTAAATTTATTGTTGAAGAAAACTTGAGACATCGAAAGATGTTGACGAATTGATGATTAGTGATTACGAGTAACTTAAGCACTTTACGTTATGTGTTATAAGTTGCATGTTTGTCATCACCAAAACATAAAGAGAATGTATAGATTAAATATCGCAATATTTCTACCAACAATCTCCCCCTTTTTGTTGATGACAAAATATGTAAACTATAACTCTTAGTAAATTGTATAAGTTACTTGTTTACACTTCTTCTCCCCCTTTTGTCGAAACAAAAAGGTGGACTCCAGGACGAGACTTTTACTACACTTAAACTCTTCAATCAAAGAGACGAGCTTGCATCATCCTAAGTAAAGTCTTGATTCTATCAATCCCTTTTAAACAATGACATTCCTTGAAAATTGACTCAAGCGGATCCATGGATCAAATTAGTTGCAAACTCTTAACCTACATCAATGGTTAGTTTCGCGCAACAAAAAAAATATAAGGATGAAAAATACAAAAAAAATATAAGGATGAAAAATACAAAAAAAATGTGTAGATGTCTTAAACGGTTGCAAACGTAATGGCTTGGACATTTGCAAATGCTCCCCCTTGGTGTATGCTCCCCCTTGATTGGGTCACCAAGAAATCGAGTAACGAAAAAGTGCTACAAAACAAAGTTAGTAAAAAAAATGCACATATATATAATGACGATGATAGATATATATATGCAAGACACTTAGTGGGGAACAAATCATGTATGTTTTAGGTATATGCACTCTAAAGTGTGGCACTAAAGACAACAACCTAAATAAAAAAATAATGAATGCTTAAGACATGGAAATGTTTAGGAACCAATGATAAGATTCGACCGACACATGCTTAAGGGCTAAGACTCGACCAACACCCTTTGGTAAAATACCGACTTTAATAAACGAGAACAAAATTCGTTTATTGATTGACACACTAGTATAATGAGAATATCATCATCTTACCAAGATAATGATTTGAATTCGGATAGACTTTCGTCAAGGGTTGTATTGAGAGATTCCTAATTAAGGTTTCTTTGTTAAGCCTTATGTATGCTTTTCATGATTGGGGTGTTTAAGGATAAACAAGAAAGTAAGACTCTATGTCAAACTAAATGTTAACGATAGGATGATTTGTCTAAACATACCCTAAATGTAACATTCAAACTTAGACGAATCTTATCGAATATCTTGGCGAGATATGCCAAAATATATACTCTAAAAGAGTAAAAAAATGAAAATGATACGTTCTTTAAAACGTTAAAAAGAACGAAGAAGGATGAGCGTGAATGGAAACGGAAGGTGATGACAAAAGGTTGATAAATACGGTTTAGATTAATATATCATTTGACAAAAGTGGATGATTTGTGAATCCATGAATTTTGTTGGGTGTTTTGAAGGTGGATATGTGAAATGAGGTGGTAGTACTTTTCATGTTTGCCTATTTTGGTGACTCAACAACACTTGAAGCTTAAATATCTTCTTTGTGTTCTTCACTTGCTATAAAGTGGAAATAAAAGTAAAAGACACGCCATTATGGCGACTCAACAACACTTGAAGCTTGAATATCTTCTTTGTGTTCGTTACTTGCTATAAAGTGGAAATAAAAATAATAGATACGATATTGTGATGACTGGTATGCGCTTAATTGCACATACCTTTTACCTATAAAAACAAGCCTAAATGACCAAAAACGGACATAAAATGCCATATATATGTGTGTTTTGCTTTGTATACTGTGCAGGTATCGAATATTCACTAAAGGACAAAAACAAAGCCAAAACCGAGCACGGGAATGGAAAGAGCGTAAAAAGTCAAAGCCGAAGACGTATGCATCTTAAATGGGCTAACCCGCACCCAAGTTAATGGGCAGAGTAAACCAATTGAGCTTATCTATTAAATCAAAAGCCCAAAGTCCATTTAATAACCAAACAAGCCCAACAAAAGCCCAACCATAAACCCATTAAATCTGTTTGCAACGTTAATCCCTGGGGGTTTTCACCGTTAGTCCTTAAGGACTTACACTGCTAGTCCCTGACTTTTACAACAAAAACCGCTACAATCCTTACACCCTAACACCATTCGTCCCTACCCCCTCTCTTCCTATACACCCGTTATCCCTCAACCCAGACAAACAATAAAATCCTCAAACGATAAAACATTCTCCCGCCAAATCCTGCCATGTCACTGTTCATCCCTCTTCCCCAAAAACCCATCACTATCCTTGTGACCCTGCACCCCAAAAGTAAACCCCACTTAACCTTATTTTCTCACAAAAAACAAACCCACGCTGGCAATCCTCTAATATATGATTGGTTGATGGGACAAAGACAAAATTCAATGGCTCAGATTGCAAGCCTTGGAGAGCAAGATGAATCAATGGCTATGATGAAGACTTCGACACTCCTCACATAAGAAGCATACCTCTCATAGAAGTAGCACAAGAAGATCAAGACCCAAGCTTCTTAGTTTTTCTATAAATAGTTTTAGGTTTCTCATGTAAAAGGGGAGAAAAGTGTAGCTTTAATTTTCAGCTTATTTACCAGCTTATTTAACTTATTGTACATTTATTTTCAAACAATGTACTCTTTTAAGAAGTTTTAATGAAAATTCTGTTTTAAGTTTAATCATTTTTCAATTCTGTTAAAAGCTCATTTGTTATCTTAAAAGTCAATTTAAACAAGCTCATATAAGCTCTCTTATATTCCTGTGTATCTTAGGTAAGCTTTTTCAAAAGCTTATCTAAGCTTTCATATCAAAATCACTCAAAAATTACCAAAAGCTCTTGTGGAAGATAAGCCAAAAAGGGATGGGCTTATGGGTTTTACTAGCTTGTTTTTAAACAAGCTAGAGCTTGTAGACAAAGCTCTAAAGAGCATTTATGTCCTTGTTTTAGCAAAGGACTTTGTAAGTCCTCATTTTCAACTTTCTAGCTTATTTACTGTCATTGCTTATTCACTGCTTATGTCTGCTTATCTTTGCTTAATAATTGCTTATTTGTGCTTATTCAGTTTCATTATAGCTTAATATGTTAGTTTATGGCTTGGTTTTAGTTTTAATAGAGCTTAAGTGATTCTGCCAATTTACTTAGTTAAAACTGCTTATTTTCATAGCTTATTAGAAAGTGCTTATTTTTCTTTACTTTGTGCTTATTTGTCATCCATTAGCTTAGTACTTAATCTGTTTTAACAAATCTAAGCTTAAAAACAGTTTAATCTAGCTTAAAAATGAAATTTCATGTCATAAAGGAGTGTTTGGGATAAGTATGCAAAACGGGTCAAATGAGGATCAAAACCATTTCTAGTTTTCAAAACAGTTTCAATTAGCCCTTATTTAATCTATGATTCAGTTTTTATAAGTTTAAAAGTAATTTTGTTAAGATTTCAGTTTGTTTGATCAAATCTCAAGTTTGATAGTTTTCAAATTCTTCAAATCTATCTTAAAATTTGATTTATAAGAGTGTGCTTTAAGTGTAGTGTTTTGTGATCAAAGAGAGCTCAATTCATGTTATATTGCATTTGTTTTAAAGTCATACAGCCTTTTGGAAGTTTAAGGCCAAAAACAGTTAAGAAAAACTAATCTAGTGTCTGTTCTAAAAGACAGTTTATGCAGGTAGTTTGTGGTTAGATTTAAGCTTAACATTGATTAAATTTAGTTGCACTTAGCTTATTGTAGTAGTAGCTTAATCTCTTTTAAGTTTTTAAGAGGTCTTCAGTAGTTTTAAGTCTCAATTTTAATTGCAAATCTGTCAAGTGTCTAAGTGTTTCAGTTTTTAAAAGTTTAAAAAGCCAATTTCAATCTCAATTTTAGTTAAGTAAATGGAAGTTTTAGGGTCTGAAAATTAATGCACAAGTAGTTTGTGCTATAAGCTCAATCTGTTTGAGCTTATTTTGGAACTTAGCCTACTTTTACTAGCTTATTATGAGCCTGCAAATAGCTTGATTGTCTTTTTAAAAAACCAAAAACATAGTGAAAACAGCTTTTTGTCTTTGCTTTTTCTAGCTTAATCTTTTATCCTATTTGCTTAATTTTTGCTTTTATGTGCTTATTAGTGTCTAAACTTAATCTGTTTTTGCTTTATAGCTTATTCCATGTGCTTATTTAGTCTTATTCTTAGCTTAAAGTTTGTTAAATTTCTTTTTAAACTGTCTTATATGTGCTTACTGTCTTTGCCTTTTCAGTCCTTTCTAGCTTATTTTATTTGCTTATTTTTGTTCCCTAGTGCTTATTAGGGTTAGGTAATCATCTATTTTGAGCTTATTTGCCTTTTCTTTTAGCTTATTAAGTCTAAAAATGGTCAAATAGTTAGCCTTTTAGTCTTAGCTTAAAAAGCCAATGCTGTCACTTTTGTTTGCTTATTTTTAGCTTATTTTTAAGTTTTGTAATTTTTTTTAAAGTTTGTTATTTAAGCTTAAAGTTTACTGTTTTAAAAAGAAATATAAAAAAAAGTTTTACAAAAAAGGAAGCCACAAGGGTCGAACTTGTGACCTCCCCTTATACTAGGGGTGAGCAGAAACCGCACCGCAAACCGCAAAACCGCAAAAAACCGCACCACAAAAATCGCACCACGGCAAAAACCGGTGGATCGGTTTTAAGAAAAAAGAAAAACTGCAAATGCGGTGCGGTTGCGGTTTTACCCGTTAAACCACACCACAAAACCCGAACCGCACCGCACATTGATTATTTAAAATCGAAAAACGACACATTGATTATTTTATGTGTCTTATAAGGCTTCTAGCGCATATTATCAATAATATTCTAAGTGATGTGTGTGTTTACATTAAATATATGCATTGTTATAACCGAAAAAACCAACATTGTAAACCAATAACCGCAAAAACCCACATTAATTATATAAATTATAAGTGATGGTGCGGTGCGGTTAAAACCCGCAAAACCCGCAAAAACCGCAAAAAACCCGCAAAACCGAAACCGCAAAAACCGCGCGGTTGCGGATCCTCACTTTTTAAAAACCGCAATTGCGGATGCAGTGTGGTTTTTGCCAGAATCCGCACCGATCAGCACCATGCTCAACCCTACCTTATACTAGCCAACACCTTAACACCACCATACACTGTCAACTCGCCCTTGGGTCTTTTTCGTTATACTTTCTGACCACTTTTCTTTTATCCCATTTTTAGCCAGTTTAGCTTATAGCCCATTTTTAGCTTATTAACAGCTTATTTCAATAAGCTTTTTGAACCAATTTATTTTTTCTAGGCTTAGAATTGTTAGAAATACTTTTCATGAATTATCAGATTTTTCCAAATTCGTTTAGTATTTTTAATTAATTTTTTAAATTAAAACTGTTTTTTAATTCATAATAAATTAAATAAAAGTCAAAAAAAATAATTCTTTTTTTAAAATTTATTTTTAATCATTTAGGACTTTTAAAAATTAAATTTGCATTTTTTGGGTTAAAGTTTGATAAATTAGGTTTTCGAGGCGCGTTTTTAATTCCCGTTAATGTTTTTCGTTTAAGTCTTTAATTGCTTTATTTAGTTGCTTGCCGTTATTTATTTTTGCATTATTTTAGTAGAAATAGAAACTCAAATAAAAATCATTGAATCATTCAAATCACGCGATCACGAACTTAACCTCGATTTTCAATTCACGCCTCGTCAGGATACGACTCGGGAAGGTTTTGAATTTTACTTTGGTTAAAAGTAATCTTCTAAAAACCTTTTGGAATACTTCTGTTATACTCTAATTTGGTATTTTATTTATATATATTATATATTATATATACTAAGGAATCAAACCAATTTTTGACGCCGCTGCCAGGGAGGCTGTGAAGCGATTATTGTGTTTACGTTTGAAGATTAGTGTTTGAAGACCCTTCCCCGTGAAGTTATCGCTTTCATTTGTGAATATTTTCTTTTATTGTCAAGTAATCAAAAATTTCAAAAAAATTGAAAAACAACAAAATCAACTGTTGTGTCACTTGTGAAAATGGCTCACTTTTAGATTACAAACTATAAGAGAGGTATAAAGAGGGTTGATCCGACGAACTTCGACCCGAAAGGAGAAGGTTTTTAATAGCTTCGCGCTTTCCCGCTCCTCCGCTTCTTTGTGCGTTTTCTAGAGAGCTATCGTACACTTGTTTGATTATCGGTTACAAAAATATTTTTCTTTTTTATTTTCTCTTATTTTGTTCTTAGTGTAAGCAAACTCGCTCTTCTTCAAAATTCGTTGGTGAACCTTCTACGAATCCTACTTCTACGAATCCAAAACGTCGTAATCGTAGACGTTCTAAACAAAGAGTCAAACCATTTTCTCTTATAGAGACTCTCGTAGTTACGATGGCCGATCAACGTACTATGGCGGAATTACTCCCTGCACCCACCGAGGGTTATGCGGAGGCAATCGTAGTACCACCCATTCCCGCTGAGCATTTCGAGCTCAAGCATACTCTAATCAATCTTGTAACTTCAAAACAATTCTTCGGTTTTGAGAAAGAAGATCCTCATGCTCATATTCGTTTTTTAGCAAGATTACTTCTACGTTGAAGTACAAAGATGTGCCCGAGACATCGATTAAGCTTATGCTTTTTCCATTTTCTATCGATGGTCCAACCCGGATTTGGCTCGACAAAGAACCTTCTCGTTCTATTCTCACTTGGGACGATCTTGTGTCCAAGTTTATTAACCATTTCTTTCCTCCCTCAAAAACAACAAATCTCCGGAATGAAATTTCAAATTTTCAACAAAAGTTTAAGGAAACGTTTAGTGAGGCATGGGACCGTTTCAAGGATCTTCTTCATGCATGCCCACATCACGGTTTTACCGAATTGCATCAACTCGATACCTTCTACAATGGTTTAAACCCATCCGATTAAGATTCTTTGAATTCTGCCACCGATGGCAACCTTTTGGAAAGGAGTGCACAATATGTGTTAAAAATTATTGAAAACAAATCAAAAGTTCGTAATTCAAGAAACAAACCAATTGTTTCTCAAGTGAAAGCAAGTAATGTTGATTCTTCAGAGATAGCCAGTGCCGTAGCCCGTGCCGTAACTAGTGCCATGACCGCGATGTTTAAACAACATCAAGTAACCCCAGCTCCAACTTCCGTAAAAGCTGTTGAGGAATCTTATGTTACTTGTGGCGGTGCTTATTCTTACCGACAGTGTCCTACCACCGATGGCAACACTTTTTCGGGCTATCAAGACAATATTCAAGGATATGTTTCAGCAGCCACAATGAACTACAAACAGGGAAATACCGATTATCGTCCCAAGAGTGTAGCTAATCAGTTTCGAACCCCCGGTTTTGCTCAACCGAATGTGCAAAATCAAGGGTTTATCCAGAATCGAGGAAATAACTTCAACCAAGGAAATACGTCTTATCAAGCTCTGATTCAAACTCAAGTTACTACTTCGAGTGACTTGGAGAAATTTAAGAAAACGAATGAGGCTAGTATGCAAGCCATGAGAAATCATATCAGTAATTTAAAATCAAAATAATACATTCAAGAATGAAATGAGAAATGAAATGCAAGCTGCAATGTCAAATCAAACCAATGAGCTTAAGAATATGATGGCTAGTTTTTTTCCAAATGAATACCGCTTCTACTTCGGGCTCGGGTTCACTTCCTAGCAACACCGTTGCTAACCCAAGGGGTGACTTAAAAGCAATCACCACCCGAAGCGGTATTTCTTATGATGGACCTCCAATTCTACCTCTTCCCAAGGTGGTGGAACGGGAACCCGAGGTGATAAATGATACGGTGCAACCGAGTACCGAAAACATCCAACCTCCGGTAGTCCAAATTCAAGCTCC
>BQNB010055439.1:0-39106 GCA_026074375.1 Tanacetum coccineum
TTCATGACCTACCACATCACAGACAAAAGCAGGCAAAGACAATCAATTTCATTAAAACCAGCAAGCCACATTTACACTATGAACAACGTAAGTAACCTACTGCATTACAGTTCATTTCCTACCCCATCAAAGACAAAAGTAAGAAAGTAAAATCAATTTTGTTAAAAACGGCAAGCCAAATTTACGCTATCACGTGCATATGAACAACGTAAGTAACCTACTACTTTACAATTCATTTCCTACCACATCAGAGACAAAAGCAAGAAAACATAATCTTTTTCATTAAAAATGGCAGGCCATATTTACACTAAATCATGCATATGAACAACGTAAATAACCTACTGCATCAGAGTTCATTTCCTACTACATCATAGTTCATTTCCTACTACATCACAGACAAAAGCAAGAAAATACAATCAATTTCGTTATAAACGACAAACCACATTTACACTAAATAATTCCTATGAACAATGTAAGTAAACAAGTGTATTACAATTCATGACCTACTACATCATAGACAAAAGTAGGCAAAGACAATCACTTTTATTAAAACCGACAAGCCATATTTACACTAAATCATGCCTATGAATAACATAAGTAAATTACTGCATTACAGTTCATTTTGTACCACATCAAAGACAAAAGTAGGAAAGCAAAATCAATTTCGTTAAAAAAGACAAGCCAAATTTATGATAACTCGTGCATATGAACAATATAAGTAACCTACTGCATCACAATTCATTTCCTACCACATCAGAGATAGAAGCAAGAAAACATAATCAATTTCGTTAAAAATGGCATGTCATATTTACACTAAATCATGCATATGAACGACGTAAATAATCTACTGCATCACAGTTCATTTCCGACCACATCACAGACAAAAGCAAGAAAATACAATCAATTTGTTTATAAACGACAAACCACATTTACACTAACTAATTCCTATGAACAACGTAATTAAACAAGTGTATTACAATTCATGACCTACTACATCATAGACAAAAGTAGGCAAAGACAATCACTTTCATTAAAACCGGCAAGCCATATTTACATAAATCATGCCTATGAATAACATAAGTAACCTACTGCATTACAGTTCATTTTCTACCGCATCAAAGACAAAAGTAGGAAATCAAAATCAATTTTGTTAAAAAAGACAAGCCAAATTTACGATAACTCGTGCATATGAACAACATAAGTAACCTACTGCATTAAAATTCATTTCCTACCACATTAGAGACAAAAGCAAAAAAACACAATCAATTTCGTTAAAAACGGCATGCCATATTTACACTAAATCAAGCATATGAATGACGTAAATAATCTACTACATCACAGTTCATTTCCTACCACATCACAGACAAAAGCAAGAAAATACAATCAATTTCGTTATAAACGACAAACCACATTTACACTAAATAATTCCTATGAACAACGTAAGTAAACTAGTGCATTACAATTCATGACCTACCACATCACAGACAAAAGCAGGCAAAGACAATCAATTTCATTAAAACCGGCAAGCCACATTTACACTAAATCATGCCTATGAACAACGTAAGTAACCTACTGCATTACAGTTCATTTTCTACCACATCAAAGACAAAAGTAGGCAAGCAAAATCAATTTCGTTAAAAACGGCAAGCCACGTTTACACTAAATCATGCCTATGAACAACGTAAGTAACCTACTGCATTACAGTTCATTTCCTACCACATCAAAGACAAAAGTAGGAAAGCAAAATCAATTTCGTTAAAAACGGCAAGCCAAATTTACGCTAACTCGTGCATATGAACAACGTAAGTAACCTACTGCATTACAATTCATTTCCTACCACATCAGAGACAAAAGCAAGAAAACACAATCAATTTCGTTAAAAACGGCAAGCCATATTTACACTAAATCATGCATATGAACAACGTAAGTAACCTACTGCATTACAGTTCATTTCCTACCACATCACAGACAAAAGCAAGAAAACACAATCAATTTCGTTAAAAACGACAAACCACATTTACACTAAACAATTCCTATGAACAACGTAAGTAAACTAGTGCATTACAATTCATGACCTACCACATCACAGACAAAAGCAGGCAAAGACAATCAATTTCATTAAAACCGGCAAGCCACATTTACACTAAATCATGCCTATGATCAACGTAAGAACCCTACTGCATTACAGTTTATTTTCTACCACATCAAAGACAAAATTAGGCAAGCAAAATAATTTTTGTTAAAAACGGCAAGTCACGTTTACAGTAAATCATGCATATGAACAACGTAAGTAACCTACTGCATTACAATTCATTTCCTACCATATCAGAGATAAAAGCCAGAAAATACAATCTATTTTGTTAAAATTGGCAGGCCATATTTACACTAAATCATGCATATGAACGACATAAATAACCTACTGCATCAGAGTTCATTTCCTACCACATCACAGTTCATTTCCTACCACATCACAAACAAAAGCAAGAAAATACAATCAATTTCGTTAAAAACGACAAACCACATTTACACTAAATAATTCCTATGAACAACGTAAGTAAACTAGTGTATTACAATTCATGACCTACCACATCACACACATACAAAAGCAAGAAAACACAATCCATTTCGTTAAAAACCACAAACCACATATACACTAAACAATTCTTATGAAACAACGTAAGTTAAATAGTGCATTAACAATTCATGCCCCTACCCATTCCAAACAACGCAGACAACAGACAATCATTTCATAAAAACATAAAGCCACCTTTACATCACTAAATCAATGCCTATGGAAACAACGTAAGTAAACCTATACTGCATTACAGTTCAATTTCTACACATCAAGCTACCAAAAGTAGCAAGCACAATCAATTTTGTTAAAAACGCAAGCCAGGTTTGACACTAAAACAATGCCTATGAACGAGCGTTTTTAATTAGACCTATAATCAATTACAAGTTTTTATTTCCTACCAGACATCAAAGAACATAAGTAGGAAAGCAAAATCAATTTTGTAAAAAATGGCAAGCAAAAATTATGCTAACATGTTGCATATGAAAAACGTAATAACCTACTGCATTAACATTCATTCCTATCCACCTCATAGACAAAATCCAAGAAAACACAATTAATTTCGTTAAAACCGGCAAGCAAAATTTACGTCTAACTCTTCTTGCAATAACAATTAAGTAACTCTACTGCATTACAGTACAATTTCCTACACATCACAGACATAAGCAAGAAAACACAATCTATTTTGTTTAAAAACGACAAACCACATTTCTACACTAAACAATTCCTATGAAACAACGTAAGTAAACTAGTTAGCAATACAATTCATGGACCTAAACCACATACATAGACAAAAACAGGCAAAGACGAAAATCAATTAATCCATTAATACCCGAGACAAGCCCTTTACACTTAAGCATGCCTATTGAACAACGTAAGTATCCTACTGCAGTTACAGTTGTCATTTCTACCTAAACATCCAAATACAAAAGTAGGCATGACAAAAATAAATTTCGTTCTAAGTAACGGCAACCTACGTTTTAAACAAATACATCCTGACACTAAAATCATAGTCATATGAACAACGTAAGTAACCTACTGCATTACAGTTCATTTCCTACTACATCAAAGACAAAAGTAAGAAAGCAAAATCAATTTTGTTAAAAATGGCAAGCCAAATTTACGCTGTCTCATGCATATGAACAATGTAAGTAACCTACTTGCATAACAATTCATTTCCTACCACATAAGACAACAATCAAGAATACACAATCAAATTTCGTTAAAACCAGCAATTGCCATTTTTTAACACTACTTCATTCATTGCATAATGATACAACGAGAACTACACCTACGGCAGTTACAGATACAAGATTTCACTTAACCGACATCACAGACCAAAAGCAAATAAAACATATAATCTCAATTTTACACGTTAAAAAAACGACAAAAAAAACCCAACAATCCACAAACACTAAAACAATCATCCTATAGAACACCGTAAGTAAAACTAGTGCAATATTACAATTCACATGAACTAATCCAACATAACATAGACAATAGACAAATACAATAAAGTGCAACGTAAAATTATCTAATATACAATCATAATTCATTAAAAAAAACCTAGACAACAAAAAACCTTCAAACGAGTCAACACAAAGGCAAGCCAAATTTCTTCACTACAAATCATTGACCTATGAAACAAACTCAAAGTATACCTAACCTGCATTACAGTCTCATTTTCCTATTCTATACCAAACATCAAAGATAAAATGTACGGCTATCAAATCATTAATCATATATATAAAACACGCAAGCCAAACGTTTTTACTACTCTAAATCACAATGCCTATGAACAAGGTAGTAACCTACTAACATTACAGCTTATTTCCTACCACAGCAAAGACATAAAGGAGGTAAGGAAGCCATATTTATACGAAATCATTCCTATGAACAAACGCAAAAGAAAAATAATAAAACCTCCTAATGCAATTTACAATCATTTTCCTCCCTATAAAAATTTCCATCCTATTTCCTACCACATCAAAACAAAACATGTAAGCAAGAAATCATAATCAATTTCTTTAAAAAAAAAAAAAAAAAATAACTCAAAACACAAAATAAACCACCAACACAAAAAAACACAAAGCCCAGGCAAACAACCAAGCCTACGCCTTTTTTACCTTCTACTAAATCATTCCTATGAACAACGTAAGTATGTCTAGCTGCAATTTAAATAACGAAGACTCATTTTCTTCCACATCAAAGATAAAAGCAAGCAAACACAATAATGTTGTTAAAACAACAAGCCCATCATTTACACTAATTCCTCAAACTAAAAAATATCATGCCCTATGAACAACAGTAAGTAATTCTACTCTGTTACTACTTTACATGCATATTACAGTTCATTTCGTACCACATCACAATTATAAAGTCTAGTTAAGGCATTTTATCAAACACCTTGATTGCAACTTTCTTAAACATCTTTTTTGCATCTATATTTGTTTTCTATTATTTTTTGTATGCCAGATCTGAAGAAAACATAACACAACCATACATATACAACCCACAACTTAATAGATTTAAAAAGTCCACTTCATCATATTCAAAAAACGAACTTAAATTGATAAAAAAACAAGATCTTAGCAAACTAAAACTAACAAAAAGATGCAGTTTCAAAATTAGAGTTCATAAATCAACTTACGAGGCCGTTTACAATACGCTGGATTTGAGTTGTAACCATTCGATTATGACTCAAAGGTAAGATGTGGTAGAAAAATTTAACGATTTGATTATGATGAGATGAAGGAGTAGTAGGAATTCGATTTAATAGAACTATATGTAGATGTGTGTGTGAAATTTTAGAGAGAGAAAGTGTGAATTTTAGAGAGAAAGAGTGATATCGAGATATGGTTCTGAGAAAGAGAAGACGTGTATTCTGTAATGTTATAGATTTGCCACTAAAGTTCTTATTATTTACAAGTATGCCACCGCCAGTTTTGATCTCACAAGATTTGATCTAATGGCTAGGACCTTATCTTACCTTTTTTATTATAAATATTTTTTTATTATAACCCTACCCTATATTATATATATATATATATATACACATATATATACATATACATATATATAGATATAGCACATATATATACTATATAATCCAATCGATAACCCTATATATAACATATAATATATATATAGATACATAATATAACATATAGAATCCGAATGAGTGAAAGGTTTTATTATTGAGAAGGTTTTCAAAAATGGTAGATTTTAAACTTTGATTCAAGTTTTTCAAGCGTAAAACTCATTTTAATGTGATTATAATCCAAAATGTGTAAAAAAAATCGAAATCAAATGTTAAAATATCACACGATAAACATGTGTCAGATGGTTTGGATCAACGAAACCCTATGGTTGACTAACATAGACTTCTTCCTTCAACTCGCCATTAAAGAATGCTGTCTTGACATCCATTTGATAGATGGTCATGTTTTTACTAGCGGCATTAGCGATGAAGATTCAAATAGCCTTGATACATGCAACCGGTGCAAATGATTCCTCGAAATCAATACCCTCCTCTTGTCGATATCCCTTAGCCACCAACCTATCCTTATTCTTCAGAACATCACCATCTCATCAAGTTTAACTTTTTAAATCCACTTGAGAGCTATAATCATGACACAGTCTGGTTGAGGTACTAATTCCCATACTTGAAGCTGATCAAATTTGTGAATCTCATCTTGCATTGCTTGAAACCAGCAATCTTTAGTTATTGCAGATTTGAAGTTCTTGGGCTTGACTTTTGACAGTACAGAGTTATACAAGCACCACAAGGCATCAGTTGCAAGTTGTTTTCTGGTGGATACCGGACGAGATAGATTGCCAATAATATTATCCAGCGAGTGATCTTTGCTCCATTTCCCGAGATAATGAAGTGTTTGAGTGACATAAGGAGATTCTGCTAAACTAAGATCCCAGGATGATGATGCTTCAGAACTAGGTTCCAGAGCAAACACGTTTACAAAGGGATCATTGTCAATAGGAGGAAAAGGATTGTCTTCCATAAGAGTAGATTCAGCTGCAACACCTTAATGTAAACATAGAGATTGTAATGCCGAAGATGACGGTGAATGACTTAGAGAAGGTGCATCTTGATCAATGGTTGTAGATGAAGGTGTACAGGCTGAAGTGACTGAAACTGAAACTGCTAGAGCAAGAAAGACCGGTCTTTTAACACGAGTAGGTTCCAGGTATTCATCAAACATTGGTAGGAATAAAATCTCCAGTTCTTTATTTGTGGGGGGTAGAGAAGGTGTTGCAGGAATCAGATGTGGTACGAGCCCTGAACTTATCTGTCCAAGCATCAGAAAAGTAGGAGCGGGTCCTGTACTGAGTTGCACAGGAGCCATATGACCATTTTTCAAATATCAATCAACATGTAGTTAATTCACACTTCTCCCTCTCAAAAATTGCATATGAGGTTGCCATTTTTGATTGAACAAGTGAATAACAATACAATCCAAGGTACGTTGATCCACTTGATAACAGAACGAGCATGGAAAAAGCATGAATCATGTTGATAAGAATGGTCAAAAACAAGAAGATTTATCTTCTTCTGAAGATAAAGCGTACTGAAGCGTACACCTTTCTTTTCTTTAAGGAACGGGGCCTGAAGTGTTGTCAACAGATGCCATTGTTAATGTTCATCAGATTTGAATTCCTTGAAGCCATGGTTTATGAGATATCAGTCTTTTCGGCAACCAAACTCTGAGTCTTTCCTTATTAGGATTGAAAGATATACTTGTACTTAGGTTAAGAGTACCTGCACTGACATTAAGAGTTTGATCGCATTCATATGGGTTAGTGATATCTTCATTTGAACCATTTAGGGGTTCACTGTCAACCTTAGTTGTGCTATCGATGAACATCTTTCCAGTAGGTATCCACTTAAGACCAGCAAGCTTGAAAATTCTACCTGTCGGTATCCACCTAAGACAAGATCTAGGAGTGTTTGGTTTCTCATGCACACCGGAAGACTTGTTGAGAGAAAACCTTTGTCCTATAGCAATTTTCCTACCAGGTTTTTGAGTATGACTCTTTGGTTCTACGGGTTTGTTGTTGTTTCTAGTCTTAAGGGATTGAACCTTAGCACGAGAATTCACCTCTTTCAGGAATTTTGTTATACAATTATCATGATTTGCATTAAAGACACATTTATGACACGTCGTGCAAACAAAGTGTTTGGAGTCAGAAAAAGAACTAGAATTCCTAGAGTGATCTACTAGTGGCACACTATTTGACGTTACGCCACTACTCTTAGATACAGGAAAACTCCTAGATGTTTGATTTTTTCTCCTAGGTTTTTGTTTGATACCATTAGTAGTGATTTGTAGACAAGTAGTATGCATCACACTAGATTTTGAATTCCTATTTCTTTCTTGTGTCTTTTTCCTAGCTTCCTCTGGATAGTGATTACGAGCTATATCATTTGAACCATACGATTCTTCTTGAATATTCCTAGATGAGCGTGGTGTAATCACGGTAAGAGATTTTGCACGCACATATTCTCGAACTTTAGACAAATAATGAGGAGTGACTGGTTTTGACAAAACGTTATCCACATCAACTTGGGAGGCAAACCTTGGTTTTGAAAAATTAGGTCGTTTAGATTTAAACGCATTCGGTTGTCTAACAACTGATTGGTTTCGGTGTGGTTGTAAAACCGGTTTTCCCAAGATTGATGGTTTTGCAAACTTAGTATCCACACTAGTTCCGTTTAACTTTCTTAATTCATTTTTTAATGCTGCATTTGCAAAAACCTTTTCCTGAATCTGAGCCTTTAAATCAGCATTTTCAACAGTCTTACTATTTACTTGAGCAATTAGTGAGTCATTATGATCTTTCGTCTGAATTCGTGTCTTTTTGATAGAATCATAAAGTTCTTTGTAAGTCTGTTTTAAATGCTCATTTTCCTTAAGTAATTTAGCCACTTTATGTTCTAATTCGATGTTAATTGTTTCAATTACATCAATGTCATGTTTAACCTTGGCTTCATTACTTTTCTCATGCACATTTTTAATTTGTTCCTTCAAGTTGTTGATCGTTGAGTTTTTGGCTTGTAGCTGAGCTTTCAATTCGTTTATCTCAAAAAATTCACGAAATTCAGGAGAATCCTGATTCTTACATGGTTTGTTACTTTGAAAACTTTCTTCCTTTTGTTGAATTGAAATTTCAAGTGAAATACAATGTTTCTCAAGTTGTAAAAATCTGTTTGAAAGTTCATTATACACTTCTTTTTCAACCATATCATTCGTTTTGAGAAACTCAGCCTTAAGCAAAGGACTTTTTACTTGATATTGTTTAGCATCCTGGTCAATCTCTCCTCCCATATGACTCATATTTGTTAAATCAGGAGTGGTATTGCTATCAACCTTTTCAAACAGATATGTGTCATAAATGGGGTTAGATTGCACATAATATTGTTGTTCATTAGCAAGTACACTATGTTCAGCAATCAATTGTACCTCAGCTATTGGCTCTTTGTCATTCACAGGTTTGATATCAACATCGTTATCATATGTATCATTCCTGGATCTGTTGCTTGTATCATGCTTTTCTGATTCTGTCCCACTGCTTTCTATAACAACCAAATCAACATTCAATGCTTTACCCGAATCAACCTTACTCTCTTATTCATTAGTCTTTTATTCACCATTCTATCATACTCTTGTTTAAGTTGTGCTCTTTCATCAATGTACTTCTTAACAAATTCCATGTGTTGGATTAATGTATCACGGAATTATTGAACCTCGGTTCGAGTGTATGCTAGAAAGTACTTATGTATCATTGGACCATCATTAAAATAATTAAAATAGTCTTGGAAATTGATGAGCAACTAATACTGTGTCTTGAGTTCTCTAAAAGCATCCATGGATTCAGTTTCTTGAAATTCTTCTTTGCCAAGTTGCTTTTCAAGTTGATCCAAGTTAAGTAACATTGAGCCTGTAAAAGACTGAACATCTTGTTCAAAGAGTGTCTCAAATGCCCATTCAAAACCTCCATTGATTTTTAATTTATTGTATGAAAGAACCTGGAGAAATGAATGAAGTAGCCAAAAAGATGTCATGCAACTTTCCTTTGCTTTGTCTTGCATTTGTTGCAACTGATGCAACTCTCTCTCTCTTATGAATTCGAATTTAAAGATTCCATTATACTTCAATGTGTGAAATGAAATTAAGGATCTTAAGTAGATTAAGTGATTTGTTGTGGTTTGTTTATCTAAAACAATTGTTATTGACGTTAACGTACTTGATCTTAATTAACGATTGTTAAAAAAACTAGAAATAAGGACTAACGGTAGAAATGATTAAAACTAAAAGGCTAAAATAAGTAAAAATAAACTAAATAAATAAAATTCTAAAACAAATAACTAAAAATGAAAATGTTTTGAAAAATGTAAGTTATAACTGAAAAAGTTTCAAACACCTAAGACTAATAATGAAAATGATGAAAAGAAAAAGGTTAAATTAAAAGTGTTTTTAAAAAACAAAGGTTAAAATTTAAACTTGTTTTAAAGTTAAGGACTAGTAGTAAAGGTAATCTATTAATTAAGGGCTAATATTAAACATGTGCATTAATAAAGGGCTAAAAATAAAACCTATTTAAAAGCTAAAGGTTTAAAATGAAAAAGGGAATTTTAAACTAATATAAAAAATGTTTCAAACACATTGAATACTGGTTCATCGTCTTCCTCGTATGATACGTTTTAGTTTTCTATTTTGTTTTTCCTTCCTTTTTTTTGGTTATTGATGTTTAAACAAAACTAAATATGTTACGATGATCTACGAAGGACCGAGATCGAAATGATTATAGTTTTAATATCCGCGAACGTCAAAGTCGAAACCCAAAAAAAACTGAAACAAGTCGAAACTTGAGCAAACCGCTGTTTGAGTTGAACCCGACTAAACCGCTACCAGAACTCTACCAAACCGCTACCAAGAATACAAATGGACAGAGCTTCGTTTAGGATAGGCCAAGATAAATTCAAACGGCTACAACCTGTTTATCAAACCTCCACGGTTAAAAACCAAACCGCTGCCTATTAAAATAAGCAAACCACCAGCTAAATGAGATAGCAAACCGCTGCTAAAACCACTACGTGTCACTTTCAACGTGAGGACCACTAGCAAACCGCTATGTACCTTCGACTTGTCTTGTAGCGAAACAAACAATCTGTCTTTTTTGTTTCAGCTATTGAATAGGATCTATGTTCCTTGTCTCTTGTTTAAACCATGGATCACAATTAAAATAATGAACCTAGAAAATAAAAACTCGAAATAAGCTCGAATGCACCAATAAGCCACGAAAAAAAAACTAACAAATAAATTAGCTAGATATTGGCTTTGAAAAGAAAGCTTAAAACTGTTTATCAAAAAAACCTGAAATCTATTCTTAGTAGACAAATAAACCCGTAGCTTGAATAATTTCTAAAAACTTAAAATAAGCTATTTAAGAAACTCAATAACCTATGAAAGGATAAGCCTAGTTAGAGAAACGTGATACAATAAAAGAAAACGTGATATTCAGTTATAAAAAATAAAGCTTTTTAATCAACTAAGTGACAACCTAATAGAACAAGACAATAAGCTCATGATTTATAATCTAAAAATAAGGTATAATAAGCTGTTTTAAAGCACCAATAAGCCATAAACTATCACTAAATAAGCTACAAGAATATTGGTGTACAAAGCTTGATACTGTTTGACGAAATAAACACTTTTGAAATAAGCTGCAACCTAATATAACCAATACTAAGCACGTGTAATGATCCAATACTAAGCTCGTGTAATGATAATCTATTATTGAAACTTGGCCAAGTTTTTTGTTATCACAAACATCAATTAAGCCCAAACAAGAAACACCAAAAAACTTGATAGTTTACCTTGGCCCAAGACTAGAATTAGATAATCTACTAGAGAAATCTATTCTATTTATGATTTAAACAAAGAAAATACAAGCTTTTAATGACTAAATAAGCTAACAAATAAAATAAGCTCTAGAAATAAGTCAAAAATACGCTTAAATAATCACACCACAAACACCACTAAATTCACCCCATGGCTCTTGATACCAGTTGTAGGTTCCTATCTTTTCACACAAATATGAACTAGAGAGAAAAAGCTAGAGAGAGAGAGAGATGGAAGGGAGAAACATATGAAAAACACACTAAATGTGTGTGTAAAATGATTCAACCAACACCTTCTCTATGTGTGGAGAGGGTTTATATAGTTACAAGGGTGCGAGCTAACCGGGATTTCCTTAGGCTTTCTATAAGCTGTCCCAATTAGCTTCCTAACTATTACATAAAATTGTCTAACTATTACAAAGGCTCATGAGATCGATAATGATCATCACTTCACTAAAAAATGAATTCCTGACAACTTGTTCTAGTGGATGATTCTTAGTCTATCTATTAGTTGAGCGATGTTGTTGGTGACATTGATGCATATTTGATCGATCCTGATATGTAGAAGATGACTCAGCAATCTCGAATTTAGGAGTGTGTGGTGCATCATGAAACATGTTTCCATCAAAATCTGCAACTTCTTCTTGAACAAATTCATCGGAAACTTCATTCATGACTGGAGAGTTTGGTGCGGTAGCAACTTGTTCGTCTGACGAAGATACGAGTTGAGGAGCATCATCTTGATCAACGACGATTGACGAGGATGAAGAAGTGTGCTCATTATCAGTAGTATTTGCAGCAGAATCATCAGACACTTCTTGTGAACTCGTCGCATAGTATTCTTTATACAGAGGACCAAACAAATTATCCAAGTCAGATTTTAAAGGTATTGATTAAGAATCTTCTGATAAATTATTGAAATTCGTGCAGTTCATTTTGGGTTTCAAATTGTTGCATTCAGAAGCCATAGCCGTGAGTTCATCAAACTTGACATGGATTGTTTCCATTATCTTTTTAGTTTAACGGTTGTAAATACAAAATCCTCATGATGACTTAAAATAGCCAACAAAGATACCAATGTCAGCCTTCCGTTTCATCTTCCTAAGATCATCACAATCATTTTTTGGATAACAAAGAGATCCAAACACATGGAAGTATTAAATATTGGGTTTTCTGCTACGAATCAACTCATAAGGAGTTTTATTATGCCGAGTGTGTATAATAGAGCGATTCTGGGTAAAGCAAGCAGTAGCAATAGCCTCGGCCTATAGAAATTCTAGTGCTTTAGAAAAGATAAGCATTGTTCGAGTGGCCTCTACGAGTGTAAGATTACGGCGTTCAACAACACCATTTTGTTGAGGCATTCGAGCAATTGAAGTTTTATAAACAATGCCTAACTTTCCATCAAAAAGTCTATAATTTCTCATTTTTGAATTCGGTTCCATTATCAGTTCGAATAGTCAAAATTTGAGCCCTAAAATTACTTTGAACTTGATTAACAAAATCGATAATCATATCTGGAGCCTCATCTTTGGTTCAAAGAAAATATACACAGGTGTACCGAGAATAGTCGTCAACGATCACGAGAATATATTTCTTGCCATTGATACTAGCAACCCGTATTGGCCCACATAAATCCATGTGAAGTAATTCGAGTTTGGATTCGGCACTTGGAACCAACTTTGGTGGAAGTGAAGCTTTCTCGCTTTTACCCTGTTCATAAGCTAAATATAGGTGATCTTTGGTGTACTTAAATTTCGGTAGCCCATCAACTAGATCGTTTGAAGTGAGTTGGTTAATGGTGCCAAAATTCAAATGAGATAGCCGACGATGCCATAACCAAGATTTTGTTGATGTGGTTCTAGACATTAAACACATTGGAGAAGAAGCCGCCATCTCAGAAATAGAGATAGTATAGAAATTCGAATCTCGAGAACCCGTAAGCAAATCATCTCCCTCTAAGTTCCAAACATAACACGTGTTTGAACAAAAGGCTACTTTTAAATCTCCGTCATAGTAATTGTCCAGCCGAAAATAGATTGTGCCCAAGGCCTTCAACGTAATATACATGACAAATTGTGAGATTTCCTTGAACATAATCTCCATAGCCTGTGATTATAGTGAAATGATCCTTCCCAAAGCGGATTGTTCCCATGAATTTCTTAACAAAATTTCTTAGCAGTTGAAGATTGCCAGTCATATGCTTTGAGCATCCACTATCAACAATCCACAAAACAAGTTGGATCACCTGCATCACATGAAACAAATACAGATAGAAGAGTAGATAGTTTAACTACCTATTTTTGAGTAGTAACCGATGTTCTAGTCTTAGGTCTAACACTAGTTTTACTCTTTGTGACACTTGATTATGATTGAGCAGATTTAGTTTTGGGTGTCCAATTAAAACCGTGTTGATATTCAAACCACTTTTGCCACTTTCTGGTTGTCGTAATTTTGTTGTTCATGTAACTGCTTAGTGTCCTTGTTTTACTAGAATCAGAAGATGGTGTTAACGTACTAGAGACCTTACTTGTTGCTGTTGGGGTTTTAGCAACACTTAACCTAGATTTAGTAACTACAGAAGTAGCTCCTAGATTCTTAGATTGCGCTGCTAAGGGGATGTGAATAAGGCTCTCTTAACACTAGACTTCCTAGATAAAGCATGACGAGCAACACATTTTACATGAGAATTCAAAAACACATCATTACCACAAAAAATACACACAATATTCAAACCGTCATTGACAACATTTACACATACTTTTACAGTCATAGAATTTGATAGACATGCATTTGTTTGACAAACATTTGAAGCCTTTGTTTCGAAGTTATTAGAATCTAAGCAATCACTATTCGATGTATTCCACACATATGTAGATGAGCTCTTAGTGTTCTTCAAGATACTATTCTTTGATTTATTATCCTTAGACGTTGATCTTTTAACACTATGTGAACTTCCTACACCCGTGGAATTAGAAACATTTGTATTAGCCTTAATATCTAATGATTTTGTGTCTTGCTTGTTTATCTTATACATGCCTCGTGTAATGACATTCTTATTGTATTTTTGGCCTTGCTCGGGTTTGGGTGTAGACTGTAAAGTGACTTGTTTTGACCTATCTGAGTTAATCTTAGTGTTTGATGCGTTCATATCCTTGTCTGTTATATTTTTGTTAAACGGTGTAACATATACACGCTTTCCTAAGGTCTCAAATGAATCAAACTTAGTATTCACATTCTTCCCTTTCTTAATTTTCCTAAGCTTACTTGTAAGCTCAGAAATGGTCATCAAAAGATCTTGATTCTTAGCGCCCACATCACCATAAGCATAAGTCTTTTGACTAAGACATTGAATCAATTCATCAACTTCTTTTTGATTCTGAGCCTGTGTTACTTTGATAGAATTAAAAAGCTTTTGAAATTCAAGTTTAATGTTTTCTCGTTCTTGAACAACCGACTCAACTTGACTTTTTAATAACACGTTCGCATAATTAAAAGTTGACAATTTTGACTTCTAAGGGACATCACAAGTCATTTTCTCCTTTTGATGTTGTAATTTTAGTTCAAAATCAATACTCTGAGCTTGCGATCGCTGAAAATCATTTTCAAGAATTTTGATTCTGTTGATCAAATTGGCTTGGATTTCCTTGGAATCACTTGAACTTTTCTCAAGTTCATCGTTTAACAAATCATGTTTTTGTTGTGCAGTCGAGAGCAACACACAATTTTGGATTTCACTTGTCAAGGACACTTCCAAAAGTCGATCAATCTTATTTTGTAAAAGAATTTCTGTTGGAGATTTTTCATTAACTTTTTGTTCCATTGACTCAAAAATATTTAATATTTCCTGCACTTCCTCAATGAGTTGTTCTTTGATATCTTTCAAATTCTTGTATAAAGATCTCGACATTGGAATCACATCGGTTTTATAAAACTTCCTTAATTAATTTTGACTATCAGACAGCCATCTACGTTCTGCGTATTGCAAAAGAGTTTTATTAATCTTGGTGTGTAAACCGGTAATTGCATCACCCAATGTATCAATCATATTTAATAATCTACTTTCTTTTGGCATTTTTAAAACTGGTGATTCCGATGGAACATCTTTAGAGTCAGAACTATTATTGGAGGTAGAAGGAATTGAAAAATATGTTTGTTTAGCAGAAAATTCTTGTTGAGGAACAAACGTTTCATAAAGCGCATTTACTTTGTCATAGTTAATTTGAACCATTTTGTGTCTCATTTTGATTCGACTTTCTTCCGCATCCTCTAAAGTTTCCTTTGAATCGGGTGAATCTATTATCAACTTTTTCACTATGAAGCACATCTCCATCATACATTTTAGGTTGTTCTGCAATGGCCTTCTTGAGATGTTTGGGATTCTGATAACCCAACCTAGCTTTAAGAAAAGGAACATAAATTTTATTTGGTTTATTTCCAAGCATGTAAATCGTTTGAAGAGACTGGCCCATTTTATAAACAATTCGATCATGAGAACTTAGTTTTTCTTTAAGATAAACAATATCATCAAGAATTGTTTTTCTCGTTCTTTAAAAGCCTTTTTAGCTAACTGAGTTTCATGTTGAATGATTAACTTTTCATTTTCAATTTTAAAACAATCACTTTGAATTTGATCTTTTCTTTTAAAAGTCTGTCAATCGTGTCTTTATCATTCCTTAACTCACGTTCCAAATAATCACATGTTTCTTTATATTTTGAACATTTAACTGTTTGTGACTCAAATGTTTTGACCCAATCCTTAAATGCCTCAAGCTCCTATTGTAGCAAATCTTTTTTGCTTTTTAAGCTTATTATTCAAACGTTTTTTATTTTCAGCTTCATGTTGAACATTATATGCTAGCATTTGTATTTCATGATATTCTTCATGAGTAATTGAATCATGTTTAGACGTACCATTATTATTGTCCACATACGGATCGTCAAATATGATACTTGATGTGCGATTGTCGTAGGACTTCTACACGAGAAGTTTTACAACTCCCTAGGCAGTGCACCTAATCGTTATAGTGTAGTATGGGCAAGACTCAGGGTTGTTTATCGTTCATACAAGGAATAGGTTGGGAAGGCTTAATCAAGGTCTAATAGAATTCTAAATGTTGAAAGAAAATTCTTTTTGTATTTTTTTTGTATTTTATAAAAGTAGGTAAAATCATATAGTGGAGAGAGTGGTTTGGTTTTAGCTATTTAAGCTAAATATCAATCTAAACTAACGGTGATAACAATGAGATAAAAGATTGTGTCTATTTAATCATGTATTACTCCCTAGATTGCTTCTCCTAATGTTATTGCCTTGTCACACTTGTGATGATCTGTGTAACTATTTCCTAAAGCATGAACGAATTACACGAACTCGCCGTCTACTTAGTATGCCGCTAGAGAAACGTACATGCAAGGTAGAATGAAGACTATTACACAGCCCCTAAGGGTTTACTAAGTGCATGTAAAATACATTAAAAGTGGATCAACCATATTAGGGGGCAAGGTAGTCTGAAGACTATTACCTGATGGTATCCTTTCTTCACAATTATGTTTCCCTAGACATATCAACAGTGATTATTAACAGAAAGCAAGTTTTCTAAAGCCTAACATGCACATCCATCACAAGAGGCAACATCACTAAGATCTACATTCTAGGTTTCTTACAATCATAAATAAACACAATAATAGGCTTAGCCGAGCATGTTAAGAATAAAGCAAGTACAATGAATCAAACAACACATAGACATATTAAATGATTAAGTAAATCTTACTCGATTAAAACATGAATTGGAAGAGTTACAATAGGGGTTTTAGGCCCTAAAATCATCTCCTACAGCTGCTAAACGAACTAGGGTTCGTACCCTCTTTTTTATTCTAAAGTTACACACATAAAACCCTAAATTCAGATTTGTATATATAAGAAAATCGATGTGACGGCGTCGCATTTTAGTCGTGATGCCGTTGTAAAATAAATCTTCTACATCTGCGTTTTGAGTAGGTACGGGCTGACGCCATCGTGAGATATGTGACGCCGTCACTAGATGAAGTGTGACGGCGTCGTGTATGAGATGCGACGCCGTCTCCAGGCTCTATGAGCACAAATCTTTAAGAGTCTTGGCGTTGGTTCGTAATCTCATCCGTTTCTTCTCCAAATGAGCTCAAGTCACGTGTAATTCATCCAAATGTCATCCAAATAAGAAATACCTAAAAAGGAACAATTAAGTACCTATTTTGGGTATAAATACACGATATTGAGGGTTACACGACCCCAAAAAAGTGTATAAAATAACACCTCATCAAATACCCATACACTTAATGGGCTTTTCCACCTACACAATAACAATATGAGGGGTCATTTTACCTACTCTTTAAAAATATTCTACAACACAACCTTCTAGACCTCGTAATTAAGAGCACGGAAAATATATACTAGCACCTCACATAAGTGTTTGGGATTCTCTCTTTATCTCGGGTGTATAATGAATTATAACATATATGGGAAACAGAAAAATAAACACTCATTACCTGTCATAGCATATAAGTTACCATAGGCTTGGTAAAGAATCAAACCTACACCGCTAGGTGCAAGTATTATTCATCACTATTTAAGAGGTCTTTTAAAGGGTTGTGGGGTGTAGGTGTAAGATAACATATAATGGAAATGGAAACGGATAGGATACATTTGGGTGGCTTTGGGTGAATTTAGAGTGGAAGGGTTAGTTAATTATTTACACGAATACACGCTGGTTTGGTTGCTAAGCCAAGACTCGGACGAAGATATACAAACTCTATAAAACTCTACATCAATCTCTTTCTTTTTCTTTTCTCTTTTTTTTGAATAACATAATACGTCATGGGGGTTTATAACACGTACCCCTACACTTGAGCTTTTACATACTCGATATTTACAATCTAACTATTGACCCGATTTGAGGTGGATCCAAATAACATGGAGATCATTTGTACAAACATATAGGGTATAACTTACTTTTCTTCCCCAGTCATTCGCAAAATAAAATACAAACCATGAACCCAATCGCGCCAAATGTATTTACAAGGAAAAGAACTTAAACAAACCGATGTAATCAATAATTAACTTGGGTTATCACAATAATGTACTAAAAGTGAGTACATATAAGGTAGACTAAGGCTTTTTGTGTAACATCCGAGAATTTTCAAAATTTTAAAAGACTATTTTAACCTTTGACTTTCCAGGTCCGACTTGACTTTTTGACTTTAACCTTTAAAATTGTCTCATAAAAACAAGTTTTTTTATTATTATTAACCGCTACCATACCAGCTGCAAAAATTTCGTAACATATTTTAAATAATAAACATATTATATTTTCATACATCATGTACAAAGTTATTATAACATTTATTTACTTGAAAACGAGAAAATATAGGTTCTTCCTAAGTTGACTTATCAAAAACGAGTAGCTAAATCACGTTTTCACTATTCGGACCCTAAAGCAATTTGATGTAAAACGAAATTTCGAACAACTTTTTAGTTTTGACCGAGACCCGAAAACAGTCAGAAGGTGACTGAAATGCCCCCAAAAGATTTTAGAAACACCAAAAATAATTAAATTACATTTAATTATCAGTTTCATTAAATGAGAATATTTAATAAATTATTTAACATTTTATTTAGTAACGTTTATTGAAGACGCGAATATTCGAGTTAAAATCCATTTTTATTTCAGACAATGCGTAACCGGTTCACAAAATAAATAACAAATATTTTATTAAATGTTATAAAATATTTATGAAATATTATCAAGTGAATACTCATTTTTACAGAAAAATGAATTAGAAAAAACAATGGCGCAGTTCGTGCGTTGGGGGGAATCATTCGTTAAAGCCCGCTCAAACGAGTCCGAACCTTTTTAATCAAAACCTATAATAAAGAATTACACTTTTCGACCCTAAACATATCAACTTTTCACTTTCTATAAATATATATATATATATATATATATAATAATAATAATATATAATATATATATATATAAAACTTATACATCTTTTTCATTTCACCTCTTATACACACACACATACACTCATCACCTTCATCACTCTCTCTCTCCCCACCAGCCGGCAACCACCACCACCACCGCCGGAAAACTTTTCCGACGGGCTTTTTCGGCAAAGACCAAAAAGACTCCTTATTTACCGATCTATCCGATCCACCAACTCACTCTCCTCCACGCGCCTCCCTATCACCACCACTCACCCACCGCCGCTGCCTCCCCTCTCCAACGACAGCCACACCGCCACCATCTTCATTATCATCATTATCACCACCGAACCCACGCCACCACCACAGCCGTGGGGTGCGTATGTTTATGTGGCTATCACCACATAAGGGGGTGCGTTTGGGTTGTGTTTTAACAAGAAAGGGTGCGTCGGGTTGGGTGTATAGCACGCACAAGGGTGCGTTTGTTTGTCGACAGCCACCCAAAGGGGTGTGTTTTGGTTCTTATAACACCGGAGTGTGTGTTTGGTTTATTGTTTCACCGATTAGGGGTGCGTTTGGCTGTGACCACCACGTAGCGGGTGCGTTTGGTTTATGGCAGCCGCCACCCAGTGGTGTCGTCAAAGCAGTCAAACAGCTGGGGTGTTCGGGTTGGTGGTAACACCACCGAGTGCGTCGGGTCGGGTTGAGGGTTAACAACCGACACGGTGTGTTTGGTTTACATAGACTAGGGTACGTCAGGTTGGTTTAGCCGCACATCAGGTGCATTTGGCTCTAGTTTAAGCGCCACGAGGGTGCGTTTGTTTGATGAAACCACACATAAGGGTGCATTTAGTTGGCTGTAAACAGCCATGAGGGTGCGTTTGGTGGTAATAAAACGACATCAGGTGCGTTTGGCTGTTAAAACAGCCATAGGGAGCGTTTGGTTTGCGGGGTAACACCCATAAGGGGTGTTTGGTTGTGCAGTCATCAATAAAGGGTGCGTTTGGATATGGGTTTAACAACCCATAAGGGGTGTTTGGGACAGCGGACATCTAAGGGCGTGTTTGGTTTGACAGATCGACAATAAGGGTTCGTTTGGTTTATATAAATAAACTAATGAAAAATATAACAAGACTTATAAATTATAAACTGGATCGAATGGTGGTTTAAAAGGTTAAATAAATGTGTAAATTGTTAGCTCCATTATATATTTTTAAGATTGTTAATTTGTAATATTTCAACAACCGGATAAACAAACGGGAAATATACTTTTACAAATGGGATAACTATTAGCAAACCGTCAAGGAAAAGATATACTAGATTATAAAGTATTATTTTATGATTTTATAATTGTCAACTAGAAATTAACATCAAAACTTGTGTAAAAGCTTTAAAAACATAGTGTGCATGATTTGTAACTTTAAAACGTGCGATTTCTTTTATGCTAAGAACTTTTTATTTATTTAAGTGGTGATTTTCTAAAACGTGTTGAATTATTTTGTTTAATCATATACTCACGTTTCTTAAACAATATTTGCAAAGTATTATATACTTCAACTTAATCATCTGATTGTTTGTCTTATTATATAATTCACCATATGAATTATATATGCTCCTTGATTTTATTTATTTAACCAACCACCAAAAACATATTACAAAACTTTAATATCTTAAATCTTTTTATCAACGTATTACGTTGATGTACTCATTCATCGGGAAACCCAAGTATATCATCCTAGGCTAGACCGTTAGGATCAGCTACATCTTCTTGGTCGCGCCGTTTCAGTTCCCGTTTCGGTCTAGTACTTCACATGTGTACATTCCCGCCAATCATTCTTCATCATCGATGTGAGTTTATAGCCCCTCTTTCACTTGTTTTACATTTACTTTACAAATCTCGGGGGAGAATACATGCTCAATTTAACTTGTTTACATATTTGTTCACAATATCTTTTACATACTATTCTACACTCTTGGTTCACATACTTGATTTTGCAATTCATTACAAACACATTTACATGGTTGATTTCAAATTGGTTTACATACTTATTTGCATAGCTCGCTATGGGATACATTATTTGACTTTATTTTTGGTCACGAATGCATACTTTACATTTGAAATGATTTTCGGATCACGATTTGTTTGGCGCCTGCGAGGCCAACAAGCATTACATTTGCCGGGTGTTGCAGATGGACACCCATGAAGGGAACACATTTTTTGTACACTGCCGAATCGGGTACATACAACAAGTCTACGTCACAGTGTCATGAACTGTAAATCACTTGGAGGGTGAGCGCGAATGTTATGAAATAGATCTATTCGGGTGTGGATCCCCGTTCGGGTGATTAGCTATCACTTGGCAAACGAACGTTATAGCATGTTGTCTGCGCGTATGTTATGAAATAGATCTATTCGGGATTGACAATCCCCGTTCGGGTGATTAGCTATCACCAGGTAAACGAACGTTATAACATGTCGGATCATGTTGGGGACTACAGGGCCCCCCGACACATACATACTTGGAACATTTTGGTGACGTTAAATTTGTCATGCATTATTTATAAAAATCTTTGGGATAAGATTGGTACTTTTGTTAAAATAAAAGGGTTCGTGCACTATTTTTATAAGTATATTACATGGTATGTGATGACACAATGGATAAAAATATATTTGTTGAAACTTACCTTCATATTTAAACTAATCTATGAAAACTCACCAACTTTTATGTTTGGGTCACTTTTTAAGCATGTTTGCTCAGTGTAATTAGATGCTTGGATTATTTGATGTGCATTGGGAGTATTTACATTCAAGTTTTCATGGTGATGCAATTAGGGCAAACTATATTTTGATTTCAGAAAATCAACGAGATTGTTTTACAAACGACACATTTAGAGGTCGTTCTCTTGTATCTTGTGCTATTGTATTATGAAGTAACGTCCCCAGACATATTTCCGCTGCGACACATTTTTGGGGGTGTTACACTATTGACTATGGTTTGAGTAAATCCTTTATAAATAGGAGATCACAAATACATGGAAAAATATACAGACGAAATAAACATTTAGAAGCGAAGGGTTCTTGATTTGTGCCTAAAACAAGAACAAGCACTTGGTTTTATCCAATGGATGTATTCGTGTAACCCAGGCATAGGGTCGAATAATCTTCTTTGGAAAGTGATTACACGACTTCAAGTGATATCCGGTAACCTTAATTGGTAATTAGCTAGACATTGATTATCTTCTCCCTGGGCTACAAATACCAACATAAAGGACACAGAACATAAACCACAGCTTCAAGCTCCAACAATTTAATGAAATCAGAAGAAAAAAATTCATTTGTAAAGCGAAAAATCAGTTTCTTCTTAAATTAACAACAATTATAAACACATCAGCTATGGGCATAACTCATACTCACGCTATACAACCATGCATCCGTATTTTTTAAATAGCAAAATCACATTTCTTTTTTAATAAATACCACTTAACAACTTAACAACAATAATCATCACTTATACAACTAATAAAATAATGCAACAGTTGAAAATCAAAAATTCTTCGCTCACATTATACACAGCTTAAAATAAGAAATTATACACACATATGAAGCTTCAAATATGAGACATCAAAATATTGCAGCAAGCTTAAACAAACACAAACACAGACACATATGCATAAACACATAAATACATATCATACTTATCAAAAACCTTAAACTTATACAAACACAAATATATTGATCCAATAATAACTTACAAAATCAAAATAATACCTAAATACCATACGTTAACCAATGAGATGGGAATTAGACATGTATATCGATCTATGAAACACCCAAACGACTAACAATTACCATTCTCGATCTCTCAAACACCCAAGCGACTAAACAATCACCATTCCTCGAAATCTAATCAACTTATTTAGAGAAAAACATGAATGAAATCAAAGCTGAGAGAAAAACGTTTGCATGTGTGTGTTTTTGTGACTGTGACATATACGTATTGAAGAAGCCATAGATTGACACTTATCTGCTGAAAAAGACACTTATCTTGTTTCTGCTTAATTTGTAATGAAACCCGCATAATATATAACGAAACCGAGCCAAAAGGAGATTAAACAACAACACCCAATAACCCAATGACAGCTCAGAAAAGAAAATGACCCAACAAATCTCCACTTATGCATAATGACCACACTTGTCAAACGGCGTGGCAACCTTGATGTATACTCCCCCCGTCTCAAAATTATTGTCCCCCGACAAAAAACACACAGTTTAAGAAAAGTGCATTTATTACTGCTTTCTCTTTCTACTTTTTGCATAGATGACTAGTTTTACTCTTAGCTAATTAATTAAAATATTCTTTAAAGTTTGTAATAATAATTTCAAACAAGAGTAATATAGTAAAATTGATTAAACTTTCCTATCTATTTTTAGTAATGGACAATTAAATTGGGACATCCCAAAAAGGAAACATGGACAATAAAAATGGGACGGAGAGAGTAATAGCTTAATAAAAACAAATCCTAAAGTCAGAACCATTTGAGCTTTCATTAGGCTGGGCACTATAAGGACCACCAGCGACTTTCATTTTCTCTGCCACATCAGCGATCTCTCCGACGACCTACATGCGACTTTTTTACCACTATAAGAGAGTGGGGGTGTGGTAGCTTAAGCCACAAAACAAAACGGGCCCCACAGGCTGCCACATCAGCTTTTCACTCCCACTCAAAAATACCCTTTCACTCATAACACACCATCACCTCTTCACTTGGGTCTCACCACTAACTATTTTTTTTCTTTTCAATTTTTTTTACACAAACATAATTTATTTCACACAAATTAAAAATACAAACATACGAAAATAAAAAATACAATACGGAATTATATGAAAATTAAAAATGCAATACGGAATTTAAAACTACAATACGGAATATAAAAAACATTACATAATAATGTTAAGCTAATGAAGCCGTATCCTTACAAAAAACCTTAACCACATTTTTCTTTGTAATGTTAAGGTAATGCTCTGATGGTTTAGGAGTAAAAACAAAGACATTAGCAAGTATCATAGCAGCTCCTACATGAATATCCTTTCCATAAGTACCCACATCAAGAAGTTTGTGATGTACTGTCCCACGTACTGTACCCGAGAGATCTTTCATAGTTAATTCGATCGCCAAGACAATTCGGAGAACAAGACTTCACTATTGCAACAACTTGTTTAAGTTTTCCCTTTTCCAGAAAGTTATTGATGTCCCCCAAACACCCAGTTACAGTGCCACCAGTAGAAAGCACATAGTTAGTGGCGCTAATCCACGCCCCACTGTTAAAATCAGAATCCTCACCCACATCCTCAACAACTTTCTGCATATATTCTTGTGTCGACATTAAAGCCCCATCCGGATCAAGAATAAAAACATTTTCTTTAAGTTGTTTGGCTCGTTGAACAAGACCCGCAGGACCGGGTATAATCCTAACTGGATTTGAGGTTGAGGAAGATGGTTCAAAACATGTGCTACTAGAGACCTGAACTGTACCCGCTAGGATCGGGGTGGTGGCGTATTATCCGAACTGGAGTTAGGGTGTATGGAGATGGTTTTTAACACGTGAGTGGATACTAGACGAACGCAGAACATGTGTTATATTGAGATCAGAATCGTCTATATCAAGACTGTATTCCCATGGATCATTTTCGTTATTGAAATTGGGATCCATCTGAATAGTTGGATATTTGGATAGTTGGATAGTTGGATAACAAGTTGTGTGATATAATGAGGAGATGGTTGAGGGTATCTATAACGTAAAAAACTAGACGTTTGAATTCGAAATTTGAAAATATAAAGTAAATAACGATATTTAAAATACAATATTTTATTTAAAACATTAAATTAAAACAGCATTACATTAACATAGGTCATAGTTTATTAATCTGATGACTCGTAATCTGAATCAATTCTGACCCTCCCAAATGTCAAAAAGAATTCATCATCATCAGCTTGTTTTTGAATCTTCTCCTCCCGTGCTTTTGCATCCATTGCTTGTTCTTCTAGTGTTTCTCTTAAGGCTTCTTCATCTAGATGTAGTTGATGTAGCTCTTTCTCAATAAGATATAAATCAGCATGTGATGATGAGCAACCTACACTTTCTTGTGAGCGGTAGTAGTATTTTTCCAATAGCCAATGATTGTTGAAATTTTAAACTAACACCTTTATATATATATATATATATATATATATATATATATATATATAATATATAATACAATATATATATAATAAGTATATTCCTAAAATACAATCAATAAACGAGAAGTAAGAATTTGTTTAGAATTTCCCGGGTCGTTTATAGCCACGCGAGGCTGTGCTTGAGAATCGATACAGTCGGAAAATTGGAGTTTGAATGAGATTAATGATTTGGTTATTTACATAAATTGGGACGTTTCTTTATGCAAATAATGAATTATAAATGAGTGGGCTTAATGGTATCCAATATGAAACGAGTATGAACTCGAACCTGATAATCACTGGAATCCGTTAAAAAGGTCTAGAAACACAATAGTGTCTTACCACTCAACAGAATCTTAAGGCCTCACTTGAGCTACCTTATCTCATTCTTAAGTTATTACTTTTGCCGTTACAAATCCTTACGATCATGGACTGTTTGTAGAGCTAACCGACTTGTGCACGCTTGAACTAATGGAGTTGATTCATCTTCGAACTAACGACTGAGTACCATATTCCGCCGTCTATCGCATAAGCTCTCCCGCGAGCTCCTCCCATTTATTAAACTTTATTATGGGGATATTGTTTCTCGAATGTCCTCAATCTCTGCATCCCATCACCATTTGTTATAGTTATTATCGTTATGGTTGTTGTTGTTGGGTCCTGGAACGGTCTCAACTTGTACAACTTTATCCAATAGGTAATGCAACCCCCCTTAAACTAGATAAACACCTATCGACGAAAGAGATAGTCGAACTATTCATTTCGGGCCACTAGTACGAAGACTTAGGTCGTGATACATCCTAGTACTGCCAAGTAAGTTGAATACTTACATCCATAAGCCTCATTGACGTGAATCACCGAACATTACAGATATCAGAAACGAGACTCCGTCCTCAGACATTTAAAAACCTTATACAACCATACTCACGCAGCTACACTTTTCCCCTTGACGCTTTCCTGTAATGATATTTTTTTTGAGATACCCATTTTGATGGATTAAATATCCTGGTCAAACTTTGCCAAATTTTTAGTATATTGAGAAGTGTCGAAACATAAAATTTTGCTGAATAAAGTTATCAGCGTTTCGTTTAGAACTGGTTTAATTAAACCTAAAATCTTTTCTTTGGTCACACAATCGGTTAACACGAAAATTAAATCTCGGGACGAGATTTCTTTAAGGGGTAGGTACTGTAACATCCCCCCCCCCCCCCCCCCCCCCCCCCCCCCGGCCCAATTTTCAGAATTTTAAAGAACTATTTTAAACTTTGACTTTTCAGGTCCGATCTTACTTTTTGACTTTTGATCTTTTATCGTCACATAAAAACAATTACCGCGTAACTGGTAAAATTTTCGGAACATATTTCAATAATAAATCATATTTATTATTACATACCTTGAGTACAACTTATATATATTTATTTATTTTACTTATTTGACTTGAAAACGAAAAAAATATAGATTTTTATTACCTAGTTGACTTATCAAACGGGGGGACTTACCCCCCCCCCACTAAATCAAGTTTTCACATCGGACTCTAAGCAATCTTATGTCAAACGGAAATTCCCGAACAAACTTTTTAGTTTTGACCGAGTCACGAAAACAAGCAGAAAATGACTAAAATAGCTTCGCAAAATTTTGAACACAACGTGTACCGACCCAAGAATAATTAAATTCATATTTAATTATCACTTTTATTAAATAAAATATTTAATAAATTAGTTAATATTTTATCCAATAGCGTTTATCTAAAAACGCGAACGTTGAAATTAAAGTTTCATTTTTACGGACACAGCTTACTCGCGACACCCAATGGTACCAAATAAATAATAATGATTTAAATATATTTTATAAAAATAATTATAAAATACAAGTCGAGTGAATACTCATTTTTATAGGAAAAATCATTTGGAACGCAATGGCGCAACTCTCGTGTTTTAATTCAATCATTAATTAGCCTAAACGAGCCCCGAACCAATATTTTACAAAAATTACACTATTGGTCCTTGTGTTTATATTTTCAAAATCTACCTGGACTATCCTAAAGGCTTGTCATATCTTTTGTTTATATAAATTCATAAATTTATAGAGTTGCTAAGTAAGTGATTAGGGGTTACACAATTTTTCCCTAGACCTCCATCTCTTTCTTCTCTCATTTTCCGGCCATATTTTTACAGCCACACAACTTCCGACCAAAAATCGGCGAACCCACCGCCAGCTACAACCTCATCATAACTTTAATCATATCAATCTCCAAACACTTAACAACCTAGGCACTATTCATCCCCGCTGCCCCATATCGCCACGCGTCAGCATCACCACAGACCCAACATCACCATGTCACCATCACCTCCTGGACACAAGCCACCCCAGTTGCATCCCACATCAACACCATCGGTACACCGTCACCACACTCACCCTAAAGTTAAAATATCGGGTCTAACCTTTGCGTCATCTCACCACTCACAAACCACCTTCTTCCACCTCCCACACCAACCACGTCACAGCCGCGACGCCTCTACCAACAAGGGTGTGTTTGGCTGCTGATTTTATAACTCATTCGGGGTGTTTGGTTTTACAGAAACGCAGCCGACAGGGTGCGTGTGTGGTTTTCACAGCAGGGTGCGTTGGGTTCATAACCCAAGTAGGGTGCGTTGTAGTTTATCAAAACACCATAAAGGGGTGTTCGTCCCGGTGGGTTAACAACATCAGTTAGGAAGTGTTTGTTTATGGGTTTAATCAGCGAAATGAGTGTTTGATTTAGTTGAAACAGCATAAGGTTGCGTTGGCTGTTTATAAAATAGATTTAGGTCTGTTTGGTTTGGCAGATTAGAGAGTGTTTGGATGGCTGTTTAACAGCAATAAGGGTGCGTTTGGGCTGTTGTGGAAATTGGGGTGCGTTTGGTTTATGCAGAAACTTCAAAGGGAACGTTTGGCTGTTGCACAACCATGGGGTGCGTTTGGTTGCGGGTCAACCACCCGATTAGGGTGCGTTTGGCCGTGACAGCACCAAAGGTGCGTTTGGCTTATCAGCCACCACCAACGAGGCGTTGGTTTGTGGTATAACATAGGCATAATAGGCGTTTGGCTGGGACAACCACCCAAGGGGTGTTTGGTTTGTTGTTTCGCGGGACGGGAGCATTTGGTTGTGGGTTTAACAGCCGAAGGGACTGTTTGGTTCATGGTAGCCGCAATGGTGTGTTTGGTTTTGGTATGACCAAGTAAGGGGCGTTGGGTTAATACAAATTGACTAATAAAAATATACCAAGATTTATAAATTATAAACTGGATCAAATGGTGGTTTAAAAGGTTAAATAAATGTGTAAATTGTTAGTTCCATTATATATTTTTAAGATTGTTAATTTGTAATATTTCAATAACCGGATAAACAAACGGGAACTATACTTTTACAAATGGGATAACTATTTAGCAAACCGTCAAGGAAACAATATACTAGATTATAAAATATTATTTTATAATTTTATAATTGTCAACTAGAAATTAACATCATAACTTTTGTAAAAGCTTTAAAAACATAGTGTACATGATTTGTAACTTTAAAACGTACGATTACTTTTATGCTAAGAACTTTTTATTTATTTAAGTGGTGATTTTCTAAAACGTGTCGAATTATTTTGTTTAATCATATACTCACGTTTCTTAAACAATATTTGCAAAGTATTATATACTTCAACTTATTCATCTGATTGTTTGTCTTATTATATAATTCACCATATGAATTATATATGCATTTTGATTTTATTTATTTAACCAACCACCAAAAACATATTACAAAACTTTAATATCTTAAATCTTTTTATCAACGTATTACGTTGATGTACTCATTCATCGGGAAACCCAAGTATATTATCCTAGGCTAGACCGTTAGGATCAGCTACATCTTCTTGGTCGCGCCGTTTCAGTTCCCGTTTCGGTCTAGTACTTCACATGTGTACCTTCCCGCCAATCATTCTTCATCATCGATGTGAGTTTATAGCCCCTCTTTCACTTGTTTTACATTTACTTTACAAATCTCGGGGGAGAATACATGCTCAATTTAACTTGTTTACATATTTGTTCACAATATCTTTTACATACTATTCTACACTCTTGGTTCACATACTTGATTTTGCAATTCATTACAAACACATTTACATGGTTGATTTCAAATTGGTTTACATACTTATTTGCATAGCTCGCTATGGGATACATTATTTGACTTTATTTTTGGTCACGAATGCATACTTTACATTTGAAATGATTTTCGGATCACGATTTGTTTGGCGCCTGCGGGGCCAACAAGCATTACATTTGCCGGGTGTTGCAGATGGACACCCATGATGGGAACACATTATTTGTATCACTGCCCGAATCGGGTACATACAACAAGTCTACGTCACAGTGTCATGAACTGTAAATCACTTGGAGGGTGAGCGCGAATGTTATGAAATAGATCTATTCGGGTGTGGATCCCCGTTCGGGTGATTAGCTATCACTTGGCAAACGAACGTTATAGCATGTTGTCTGCGCGTATGTTATGAAATAGATCTATTCGGGATTGACAATCCCCGTTCGGGTGATTAGCTATCACTAGGTAAACGAACGTTATAACATGTCGGATCATGTTGGGGACTACAGGGCCCCCCGACACATACATACTTGGAACATTTTGGTGACGTTAAATTTGTCATGCATTATTTATAAAAATCTTTGGGATAAGATTGGTACTTTTGGTAACATAAAATGGGTCGTGCATATTTTATAAGTATTTTACATGGTACTGTGATGACACAGTGGATAAATATATTTGTTGAAACTTACGTTCATATTTAAACTAATCTATGAACTCACCAACTTTAATGTTGGGGTCACTTTTTAAGCATGTTTGCTCAGTGTAATTAGATGCTTGGATTATTTGATGTGCATTGGAGTCTTTACATTCAAGTTTTTCATGGTGATGCAATTATGGGACAACTATTATTTTGATTTCAGAAAATCAACGAGATTGTTTTACAAACGACACATTTAGAGGTCGTTCTCTTGTATCTTGTGCTATTGTATTATGAAGTAACGTCCCCAGACATATTTCCGCTGCGACACATTTTTGGGGGTGTTACACTATTGACTATGGTTTGAGTAAATCCTTTATAAATAGGAGATCACAAATACATGGAAAAATATACAGACGAAATAAACATTTAGAAGCGAAGGGTTCTTGATTTGTGCCTAAAACAAGAACAAGCACTTGGTTTTATCCAATGGATGTATTCGTGTAACCCAGGCATAGGGTCGAATAATCTTTTTTTGAAAGTGATTACACGACTTCAAGTGATATCCGGTAACCTTAATTGGTAATTAGCTAGACATTGATTATCTTCTCCCTGGGCTACAAATACCAACATAAAGGACACAGAACATAAACCACAGCTTCAAGCTCCAACAATTTAATGAAATCAGAAGAAAAAATTTCATTTGTAAAGCGAAAAAATAGTTTCTTCTTAAATTAACAACAATTATAAACACGTCAGCTATGGGCATAACTCATACTCACGCTATACAATCATGCATCCGTATTTTTTAAATATCAAAATCACATTTCTTTTTTAATAAATACCACTTAACAACTTAACAACAATAATCATCACTTATACAACTAATAAAATAATGCAACAGTTGAAAATCAAAAATTCTTCGCTCACATTATACACAGCTTAAAATAAGAAATTATACACACATATGAAGCTTCAAATATGAGACATCAAATTATTGCAGCAAGCTTAAACAAACACAAACACAGACACACATGCATAAACACATAAATACATATCATACTTATCAAAAACCTTAAACTTATACAAACACAAATATATTGATCCAATAATAACTTACAAAATCAAAATAATACCTAAATACCATACGTTAACCAATGAGATGGGAATTAGACATGTATATCGATCTATGAAACACCCAAACGACTAACAATTACCATTCTCGATCTCTCAAACACCCAAGCGACTAAACAATCACCATTCCTCGAAATCTAATCAACTTATTTAGAGAAAAACATGAATGAAATCAAAGCTGAGAGAAAAACGTTTGCATGTGTGTATTTTTGTGACTGTGACATATACGTATGGAAGAAGCCATAGATTGACACTTATCTGCTGAAAAAGACACTTATCTTGTTTCTGCTTAATTTGTAATGAAACCCGCATAATATATAACGAAATCGAGCCAAAAGGAGATTAAACAACAACACCCAATAACCCAATGACAGCTCAGAAAAGAAAATGACCCAACAAATCTCCACTTATGCATAATGACCACACTTGTCAAACGGCGTGGCAACCTTGATGTATACTCCCCCCGTCTCAAAATTATTGTCCTCCGAAAAAAAAACACACAGTTTAAGAAAATTGCATTTATTACTGTTTTTTCTTTTTTACTTTTTGACATAATGACAATTTTACTCTTATCTAATTAATTAAAATCTTTTTTAAAGCTTGTAATAATAATTTCAAACAAGAGTAATATAGTAAAATTGACCAAACTTTTCTATCTATTTTTAGTAGAAGACAATTAAAGTGGGACATCTCAAAAAAGAAACATGGACAATAAAAATGGGACGGAGAGAGTAATAGCTTAATAAAAACAAATCCTAAAGTCAGAACCATTTGAGCTTTCATTAGGCTGGGCACTATAAGGACCACCAGCGACTTTCATTTTCTCTGCCACATCAGCGATCTCTCCGACGACCTACATGCGACTTTTTTACCACTATAAGAGAGTGGGGGTGTGGTAGCTTAAGCCACAAAACAAAACGGGCCCTACAGGCTGCCACATCAGCTTTTCACTCCCACTCAAAAATACCCCTTCACTCATAACACACCTTCACCTCTTCACTTGGGTCTCACCACTAACTATTTTTTTTCTTTTCAATTTTTTTTACACAAACATAATTTATTTCACACAAATTAAAAATACAAACATACGGAAATAAAAAATACAATACGGAATTATATGAAAATTAAAAATGCAATACGGAATTTAAAATTACAACATGGAATATAAAAAACATTACATAATAATGTTAAGCTAATGAAACCGTATCCTTACAAAAAAACCTTAACCACATTTTTCTTTGTAATGTTAAGGTAATGCTCTGATGGTTTAGGAGTAAAAACAAAGACATTAGCAAGTATCATAGCAGCTCCTACATGAATATCCTTTCCATAACCCACATCAAGAAGTTTGTGATGTAATGTCCCACGTACTGTACCCGAGAGATCTTTCATAGTTACATTTCGATCGCCAAGACAATTCGGAGAACAAAACTTCACTATTGCAACAACTTGTTTAAGTTTTCCCTTTTTCAGAAAGTTATTGATGTCCCCCCAAACACCCAGTTACAGTGCCACCAGTAGAAAACACATAGTTAGTGGCGCTAATCCACGCCCCACTGTTAAAATCAGAATCCTCACCCACATCCTCAACAACTTTCTGCATATATTCTTGTGTCGACATTAAAGCCCTATCCGGATCAAGAATAAAAACATTTTCTTTAAGCTGTTTGGCTCGTTGAACAAGACCCGCAGGACCGGGTATAATCCTAACTGGATTTGAGGTTGAGGAAGATGGTTCAAAACATGTGCTACTAGAAACCTGAACTGTACCCGCAGGACCGGGTATTATCCGAACTGGAGTTAGGGTGTATGGAGCTGGTTCAACACGTGAGCTACTAGACGAACGCAGAACATGTGTTATATTGAGATCAGAATCGTCTATATCAAGACTGTATTCCCATGGATCATTTTCGTTATTGAAATTGGGATCCATCTGGATAGTTGGATATTTGGATAGTTGGATAGTTGGATAAGAAGTTGTGTGATATAATGAGGAGATGGTGAGGGTATTTATAACGAAAAAACTAGCCGTTTGAATTCGAAATTTGAAAATATAAAGTAAATAACGATATTTAAAATACAATATTTTATTTAAAACATTAAATTAAAACAGCATTACATTAACATAGGTCATAGTTTATTAATCTGATGACTCGTAATCTGAATCAATTCTGACCCTCCCAAATGTCAAAAAGAATTCATCATCATCAGCTTGTTTTTGCATAATCTTCTCCTCTCGTGCTTTTGCATCCATTGCTTGTTCTTCTAGTGTTTCTCTTAAGGCTTCTTCATCTAGATGTAGTTGATATAGCTCTTTCTCAATAAGATATAAATCAGCATGTGATGATGAGCAACCTACACTTTCTTGTGAGCGGTAGTAGTATTTTTCCAATAGCCAATGATTGTTGAAATTTTAAACTAACACCTTTATATATATAATATATAAAAATATATATATATATATATATAATATATAATACAATATATATATAATAAGTATATTCCTAAAATACAATCAATAAACGAGAAGTAAGAATTTGTTTAGAATTTCCCGGGTCGTTTATAGCCACGCGAGGCTGTGCTTGAGAATCGATACAGTCGGAAAATTGGAGTTTGAATGAGATTAATGATTTGGACGGAGAGTAGAAAGCTAAATTAATCAATGACAAGCAAACGATTGAGAAAAACCTAATAAAGAAAGCTAATAACTTAAAATCTAAAACGGGCCACGAAATCGGGGTCAAAAAACCTAAATTTTGCAAATTAAACCTTAAAACAAATTTAAAAAGCTAAAATAGATTACGAAATGACAAATAACGAAGTTTTTAAAAAAACTAGACTGAAAACGGAGGTCGTTTGACCCAAAAACGATAGGTCAAGAAAGAACCGTGCCCGAGATCCCGTTCTTTGAAATCAAAAGTTTGCAAAATAATCCCTACGAAAGTTTTTCTATTTTTCCTACGTAATATATGACCTAAGAAAATTTTCTAAAAAAGAAAAATATTTTTTTGATAATTTTGTATTTTTTTATGAATTTTAAAAACTTTAAAGAAATATTAAATTATAAAAAATACTAAAACTAATTTTAAAAAAAAATCTGTAGAGAATTACCTAAATTACTAGACCCTTAAACTAATCCTAAGAAAAATAGAAACCCGAGATTGAGTTATGAATAGGCGATCAGAATAAGCTGGAAGGCTTATAGCTAAATAGGCCAGAAAACTCCTTATATACCAAAGTGCCCAAGGGTCTAACAGAAAAGACCCAAGGGCACAGCGGTAAGAGTGTTTGTATAAAAGAGGTGTATTGAGGGTTGAGACCCGGGTTCGAGTCTTGCTCACCCGGGTTTCCTCTTATCTCCTCTTTTTTTTTAGAAAAACTTTTTAACCAAACTTGTTAAGCACATAAAGATAATCATTTTATATAACTACAGCTTTTTGTGAATGCTTATAAATAAGCTGAAAAAGGGGCTCTAAAGATGGCAGTGGCTTATGAGCTTAAAGGCTTAAAATGGCTACTTTCTTTTTGAGTTTTAAGCAAGAATAAGCAAAAGGAAAGGACTAATAAGCAAACACAGGTACAACAGCACCCTCAATAAGCAACTAAGAACACTAAGACAGCAATTAAAAAGCACAAAATAAGCTGGAACAAGAATAAGCTATTTCCTACACTATGCTTAAAAAATCAAATGGCCACTTTTGTGCTTAGGATTAAGCACTTAAAAGGGCTTCCTAAGGATTGAGCTTGTTGGGGCTTATAGCTGGACCTAAGGGCACTCTAAAAAACTAAAAAGAACTAAGGGCTTAAGGACAAATAAGCTAGAAAAGTGGGCTTGAGGATAAGCCCCTAGCACCAGGGGAAATGAACTAAAAAAGGGGGGCTTAATTTGACAGCTTAAAATAAGCTGTCAAATAAGCTCAAAATGAAAAATAAAGTTAAGACAGATTGAGCATAGCTTAGGGTGAGCTTATGCTCAAATTTTAAGCTTCTAAAAACACTTTAAAGCAGCTGATTTTTGCAAAAAAAAATAGGTAATTTGACTTTTGAGAAACTTGAAAAAAATGTTGACAGATTTGAACAAAACACAAGGACTCCTAAGGCTTTGGCTAGTTGGTTCTTGCACACACAAATGACACCAAATTAAAAACACTACATTAGGTTTAAAGGGCTTAATCAAATAAGCTCTTTGAAGTCTTTTTTAAATCAAACAGTTTTAAGGGACCAACACTTTAGAAAGTTGTGAAAACACACTTTCAGGACTTGAAATTTTTAGACAAACAGACTCACAAGAGCTTAATGATGCTTCGCAAAGTTTGGCAACATGCCAAACCCATTACCTTCCCATTTTGACCCATTTTTGGGCTTAAACCCAAAACCCCCTTTTTTTTTTTTATATTCTCTTAAAAACGGATTTTTAAAACTATAAAGGCTAGTTTAAGCACAAATTTTAAAGTCAACTACTAAACATGCAATCTTAAATAATAAAAAGTAAAAATCAAAAACAAATAAGCACTTGAAAAGAGCTTATAAGCTAACAATAGAAATAAACTAGATAATTTTTAGGCAAATGACAAGTAAATGATACAAGAGCAACTAAAGGGCATTTTTAAGCATAACTAAACACAAATAAGCACAAAAAGTCATCAATAAGCTGAAAATAAGCAATGCTACAGTAACTAAAAGCAAAAATTTAAAAGGAAGTGTACCTTGGCTCCTTGCTCAAAACAGGAGTGTATGAATACCTAAATAAGCTCTAATCCTACCCCTTAGCTTATAAATAAGCTATACTAAGCACCCCAATGAGCCATCCAAGACTGCCCATTCATCCATTAGCTTATCAAACAGTAACTTTTTTCCTTTTTAATTTTTCTTAAATTTTTGTATCAAAGTTTAAAACAGATTTTAAAGTGGCTTATATTGAGCTTAAAAGTGAGCTTAAAAGAAACAAGAACTTGGAACACAATTTGAAACTTAAATCTCAATTTTCATTAAAAAAAATTACAAGTACATAAAAGCTAGGTTAAAACTTAGAAAACTAAAACTGAACTCTAAAAATTACACACTAAAAAACTAACTGTTTGCCTCAAGGGCTTACAAAAGCTTTTATAGAAACGAGCTAGGGTTTGGACTTTGGTCTTCTCTTCTTGTCTTCTTCCTTGTGTGCTTCTTTGTAGACACAATTGAGCATATGTGTTTCTTGTGTGTGTGTAAACACAAGTCCAATCCTGGCCCTTGGTTTTGAGTGTTGCCCAATCCGAGTTATAACAACCATTGATTCGAATCTTGAGGGGTTTAGGATTGCCAGCTTGGCACATCCATGTGGGGGGTGGGGTTTGTTATTGTGATGGGTTTGGAGTGTTGTGGGGAGGTCAACGAGGTGGAAAGTGACAGGAGGGGGGATTGAAGTTTGGCGGGAAAGGTTTGTAGAAGATGTACAGTGTTTCAAAAACAGTTGTGGGTTTGTGGGTTTGTCACAAATGGTCCTCCAAGTATACAATTGTTATTGCAAATTTAGTCCATGTGGTTGTTAAAGTTTTAGGGAATTGGCAGAAACACCCCCTCAGGGTGATACTTGTTATTTCACCACAAGTCCTTGTGGTGTATAACTTTCTAGGGTTGGCAGAAATGACCCATGTGGTATATCTTTGGTGTATTGGCAATATGAGTCCTTTACAAGCATTTTCTTTATTTCCTTCATTAAATAAGTTAGGGACTTGGCAATTTTGGCCCCTAAACTTATTTTTCTTCATTTATGGCTTTGACTTTTGGATTTGTCGGGGTTGACTTTGGTTGACTTTTTCAGACTTGGGCTTTGTCTTTACCATACTTTTCCATTCCGTGTCCGGTTTTGTCGTTTTGGCTTCGTTTTTCGTCCTTTTCTTAGATATCCATTCCTGCACAACACAATTAGCAAAACAAGCATATTTTTGGCATTTTAAGTCCGTTTTTGGTTATTTTAGCTTGTTTTTAAAGGTAAAAGGTACTATGTAGTAATTAAACACCATACAAAAATTCCCCCATACTAAGGTATTGCGTTTGTCCTCACGCAATGCTATGAAGTTAAGCATTTAGAAAAGTAAGAATCTCGAACACCCTCGACTAATAACTAGAAAAGTAGCTAAGTGTTCATCGAGGAAGTTAAGACTCATAAGTTTTTTGAAAATCCCGTCATTTACCATGTTATATATCACTTTCCTACACATCTTTTTGTATTTTTCATTTTCTTTAATCAATTAACTAGACGTTTGACCTTTCGTTATTTAATAAATTTAAAGGGAATCACAATTTTCTTTTAAGTGTATTAAAGGATTCGATACACTCTTTTGAGAAGAAAAATGGAGTCTCTTTTTCAAGCAGGTGGATCATTGGGCGGGCTAGTTTTGAGAAGTCTTGTATGAAACCTCGGTAAAAACCGGCATGCCCAAGAAAACTTCGGACACCTTTCACAGTAGTCGGGTGAGGGAGCTTGGCGATAACGTCAACTTTAGCTCGGTCGACCTCAATTCCCGACTTGGAGATTTTGTGTCCAAGAACAATGCCTTCTTTTACCATGAAATGGCTTTTCTCCCAGTTTAGGACCAAATTGGTGTCTTCACACCGTTTTAACATTTTGTCCAAATGGGATAGGCATGTAGAGAAAGAATCCCCGAAGACTGAAAAGTCATCCATAAACACTTCCATCGTTTTTTCGATCATGTCGTGGAAGATTGCCATCATACATCGTTGGAACGTGCCGGGTGCATTGCATAGCCCAAAAGGCATGCAGCGATAGGCAAACGTTCCGTATGGGCAAGTAAAGGTTGTCTTTTCTTGGTCCTTCGGGTCTATAGGAATCTGGAAATAACCCGAAAAGCCATCGAGGAAACGTTTGCCTATGGGTCTTCGGGTCCATGAAGGGAAGTGGGAAATGGTCCTTTCGGGTAGCCTCATTCAACTTTCTATAGTCAATGCACACTCTCCACCCTGTGACCAATCGAGTCGGTATAAGATCATTTTCATCATTTTTGACGACGGTCATGCCACCCTTTTTCGGTACACAATGCACCGGGCTTACCCATGGACTGTCAGAGATCGGATAAATTAATCCGGCGTCAAGAAGTTTTTCAACTTCTTTCTTGATGACGTCGTGGATTTTAGGATTTACCCGTCTTTGATGCTGAACCGTTGGTTCATAGTCCTCTTCCATGAGAATTTTGTGGGTACAAAACTCTGGGTCAATACCCTTGATATCAGAAAGTTTCCAAGTGATGGCTCGCTTGTGGGACTTTAAAACCTCGATTAGAGCTGCCTTTTCCTCATTCTTTAAATCTTTTACGATTATGACGGGTAACTTATCGTTACCCTCCAGAAATGCATATTCTAAATGAGGTGGCAAGTCCTTGAGTTCAACCTCAGGGGGCTCATTTACTGAAGAGTTTGCTTCACAAATTTTAAGATCTTTTCGAGTTTCCGGAAAATAATTTCCTTAATTGGGAGGTGGTGGTGATGGATCACTATTAAGAATTGCTTCGAGGAGAAGTATGTCCCCATCA
>BQNB010055440.1:0-21573 GCA_026074375.1 Tanacetum coccineum
TTAGCATTTTTATTCACTTTAAAAATACTTTTCCATTAACCTAGAGTATTCACATGACATATTTTCACTTTACACCCTTCAAAATTCATTTGGACATTAACAGATGTGTCAGACTCTTTTTTTCTGGCATTTATCAAAATTCACGGGTCAAACCACCCGGATTACACATAACACAATAATACCTTCCAAAAGGGATTATTAATTACAATAAACCTCAATTCATCATATATCTCATAAAAATCACCACCGTCAACACGGTAAAAAATCTAAATAAACTGACAAAAGTCTAATAGTCAAAGGACTATTATTAAAATATTCAGAACACAAAAAGGGCAAAGGTTACAGGCATGTACACCCATTTCATTGAATTCGCCAATTATCGGGTTCCTTTGTCAAAGTTTTTGCTTGGTATACTTGAGTATTACCAGATTAATCTTTCTCAGTTGTCTGTGATTGGCGCGGCGAAGGTGAGTCACTTTGAGATTATATGTCGTGCCCTTGGTCGTATTCCTACCTTGGGTACCTTTCGCCGCTTTTATGTTAATTCTATTAGCAACGGGTGGTTGTCTTTTTCCATGCGCGGGGGTGCTGACGATCCTTGCTGCTACTCGTAGAAATTTGACTCGTTGAAGAACTAGAACAACCGTTTTTTTTATGGATTGACGCTTTGGTTTTTCCGCTATCCACTTCATGGTTTAGCAGTACCTCTGTTGATAAGGATCCGCTTTCGGTGGATGAGGCTGTGGATTTACCTTGTGTGGAATTGTTGAATAAAAATCGTACCCTTATTAGGAAGTATCTAGAGACCTTCTTATGTTTTGTGGGTCTTAGTCATTCATTTACTGAGACTGAGACTAATGTCCGCCCCACTTTGTTACATGATAATGATGAGGGTAGTATGAACTCTTGTCGAACTTTTTCTCCATCATAGACTTTTCTATGTATAATAATTAAGTTAAATGCATCACTAGTCTATCATAGACTTTTCTATGTATAATAACAAGTAAACTGATGCCCGCGTTTCGCTGTGGGATGAAAAAAAAAACATTTTCAAAGAAAATTGTTAGCGTCAAAAGTTATAAATATCTTATCTTCAATATATGACACTAATTATATAGAAACATTGTTTTATCATTGATTGTGTTTTAGGATAGGTTGATTATATTTGGATAAATGAACAACAAATGATTGTCGTTACGAAAGTTTCGAGTATAAAAATAATGAAGAATTTGTGAGAAACCAAAAAGATGTTTGTAAGTAGACGTGATAATGACTTTCTTTCAGTAGTACATCTTTAGCACTAAAGCAACATATAGTTTATTGGCCTTATACAAAATACTACGAGTAGTAACATTCTTTTTCCATGCCAAACACGGCCCATGATCGGTACACATTTAGTCTTTAATACTATTATATATCGTGTTTGGAAATAGGAAGAAAAATAGTTGCACACTAAAAAAAGTTATCATTGTTCTATGATACACTTTTCATACGTGTATAGTTTTTTTTCCTTGGTTTTATAACCTGTAACTCTTAGGCCTCCTAATTTCGATGCCTCAATGGTCACTCACTTCAGGATCTTGTTGGATGGCTTTTAGATTTTTTAAATTAGCAAGGTATCATGCTAGTCATGCATTTAAAGTTATTACTTGCATAAATCGTTAAAAAGAATGAAATAAATAGTTTGAACATATATACAACTTATATCTTTAACATACAAAACAAATAAATATGGTTCGCTACTCTGGTACCCAAACCAAGTTTTCACAAAGTATAATTTCATAGGATTGAGATCTTTTAAAGTTTACATGAAATGACCGGTAAAGTTCTCTCACAATAAAAAAGAGAACCGGGTCACTCACTAGGCCCCGCTATTATGTTTGTGAGAGAACTTTACCTTTGCTTTTTGAAAACCTTTGCTCATTTTCAATAAAAAAGTAAATGGCAAATGACAAGATAGCAAAAGACAACCACCATATCAATTTCCTCAACCACTTTCACTATTCAAGTATTCAACCAAATTGGTTGACCATCTTTTATTCACATCCCAACATCATCATCTCATTATTGAAAATTTACAATTTTTTCTTATTTTTAATTATGTACTCAGTACATTACAAGTTTTAATCACGAATCACGAATATTAAATATATGTGCATACTTATTTATTTCCAAGTTTGTTATTTTCCCTTTAAATGTTTATATAACAAGTAAAGTACGACGTTGCCGCGAATTCAAATATTTACAGTTTTCCTTAAATAGCATCGAGAGAACAAGCTAGTGGCTTAAGATATCAATCAAAAAGTTATAGTCAAAACAGATAATACAATATAGGAATATAATCGTGTTTCAAAGTTCTTATTCAGTTACATTTTTGCAATTTTAATTAGTTGAATTTTACGTTTTGTTCAATAAATCACTTTCGCAAAAATGCATATATGTTCCACCACCATCTTATTTTAATTAGTCTTCTATCACCAACAAAACTTCAAAAACTGAACATAAAAAACACGGTCCTGGCTAATATAAAGGAGGCAAAGTTGACCCACTCACTTAAGAATGCGTCAATTCAGTTAATGGTTTTGTAACGTAAAAAAGAAATTTTATACAGCTAAACAGAAAGAGATCAATGATACATTTTTGTCATCATAATTGACCATATAGTATAAAGCAGGGGCGGATGTACACACAAGTAAGGGTATGCACGTGCATACCCTCCGTGTAATATCTTTAGTGTAAATTTTTTGACTTAAGAATGTTTTGTGTGCAAGCATAGGAATGGTGCATGCCCATAAAAAAGCTGGAAAAATGCAGTGCACACCCATGTTTTTCAAACAAAACAAATGTGATGTGAATTTCTGATGCTGTTCTCTGTGTCACCTACAATTAATGATCCCAGAACCCAAAGTCCTCTGTTTTTCTCTTATCTCTACAATATTTATTTCTCCCACACAACAGGTGGCCAAGTTATTACAAGAAAGGTATGTTCTACATGTATTTACCTTTTGTCTAAGTATATTAGATGTTTAGGATGAATGGGCTGTTTGCGTGGTCGGGTAACGGTCAAAAGTTCAAAACAGGTTTAGGCTCATATGGATTATTTTAATTACTCGGTGATTCCTATGTTATTGCACATTATACAGCATTCTTGTGATCCAGTTTTTGAATACTGGAACTTTGGCATTTTGGTGGTGTATATTAGATGTGAAGATGCACTTGATGGAAGTTTCCTAACAAAATGAAGAGTTTAAGAATGAAGAAAGATGAGCGAGCACTTGCAAAAAGAATAGGAGTAACGAAGAAATAGTTCAGGCATATCTTGATTGTGGTATTATAATTTGTGTCGTCGGATAAAAATGTAGTCATGAATTTCTTGATATTGGATTGATGCTATTTTGTTTGCTTGTTTATTGCAATTTGTTTGTAGGATTGTGACTTGATTTTAGTAAATACGCCAAAAACAAGATGTAAATTATAAATGTATGTACATGTAAATGTAAGTAAAAAAGAATTGTATATGAAACTAAGTACAAGAAGTGTTGAATACCTTTATACTTGAAAGTGATGAACCAGTCATTAACTTGCTTATGAAATAGTTATTAAGGATTTGAAAAAAAGAAGGGAAAAGGATTTAAAGAGAATGAATGTAAAAAAGATGATATTTGGTGTTTCCCAGCCGTTGTTATTACTACTCTGGTATGGAGCCATTTAGGAGGGAATAGAGCCCGGATTTATAAAAGATAACACGGCTCTATCAGGTTTAGTCATAAAGCCCGGTGCTCATAGGGAGAGCATGGCTTTATAAGATGAATAGTGTCCGATTTTGTAACAAGAAAACGGGCTCTAATAGTTTTTCACATAAAGCCCGGTTTTCTATGGGAAAACATGGCTGTATACCCTTTTGAAAAGCGGAAAATCCCTTTAGAGCCATCTTTTCACAAAAAGGGCTCTATTAAGGGGGTTCTATGTCAATTTGTGTAGTAGTGATATATAAATACTTACTACCAAGCACGTGTCTGAATCCATCGAACAAAATAGGTTGTAAAAGAACTCCAATATGCAAACCTAGAAACCATAAAAAATACAAGAGATGGACAATACAGATAGCATGCACTAAACAGATACGGATTCGGATAACAAAGACGATTGTACGCATTAAACACCTCTCATTCTTGGTTAGACCTGATAATGTAGGGAAGGAGAGAATGAGTCGTGCTTGCTTGAAGAGAGAAAAATATATGATATATGAAAGTTCTTTTAACGAGTAACATATATGTGAAATTGTGTAAAACATTACATTGTGTTGGGTTGAAATATGTTAGAGAAAATTCCTGTTATGGACTGCCACTTGGCGTGTTTTGGTCAAAAGTAGATTCAATTTTCAAATTGGTAATGCTCAAATGCTCTACTGCTCTACCTGCTTTGATGTTTGACACGTGTTCCCTTAAAAGTGCTTTTTGATGTCCCACAAATCAGTGGATTGGCACACTAGTTAATGCAAAATTACCTGAATACCCCTCAATAGTTTTTTGTTTGTTTGTCTATCGTCGGTCATGCTCTACCGCTCTCTACCACATTTGCTTTGTGCCAAATTAGTTAGAGATTTAAAATATTTTTTATCTTATCGTGACTAATATTTTTCAAAAACACTAAGTAACCTTTTTTTCTCTCATTAAACACACACTCAATCCCACATAGTTTAATTCGTCGATCAAAATCACTATTTCGATCAAATTCAGGCGCCTACCATATCAACCGTTCTCATAGCTGAAAGACTATATGTAAGGCTTTATTGCTTAATTTAAATTCTTCCAAATCTTCATAGATAAACTGTTTCCCCAATTTGTCCATGTCATTTGATCCCTAATTTTTCCCTTTTAAAGGATTTGATCCCCAATTGTTTGTGTTTCTAATTATTTATGAGATCTATAAACTGATCCCTAATTGTTAACAGTTTCTTTTAAATTATTTTTTTAGGTTTATGATGCTAAGGTTAATATTAGATCAAAGTTACACATTCTACAAACCATTCGATCAAAGTTGAGTTGGAATGAGTTTTTTAACCGGACTATATTTGGACCATGGTTAAACATACAAACTACAATACATGATAATCATTTGCTGAATTTTTTACTTCAACACCAAAGGTTTTTTCCTAATCCATCTCCCAACCAACCCTTCATATTTGATATCGATGGTCGTACCTTAGAATTTGGTAAGGAGGATTTTTGTTTGATTACTGGTTTTCGTTTATTTTGGCAGAGGGAGCTTAGACCCTAAAGAGGAAGATCATTCTGAATTTCGTCAGCGTGTTTTACCAGGAGTTCCAAACTTAAAAGGAGAACATGTCTTAAAACTTATTAATAAAGATGTTAAGTTTAATAAATTAGATGATGAGGATGCTGTATGTGTTTGTTTGCTGCTTGCATTAGATTATGTTTTTATGGGTTGAGAGCTAAGACATGTAATTACAAACGCTATTGAAAATTTAGTAGATGATTTTTATAAATGGGATGCATTTCTATGGGGAGAATATATGTGGCCATTCTTTCATGAGAGGGTTTATAACGTGGCTATAGATCGTAAGAAATTCCATTTGGACAAGTTGGCAAGTAATCCAAAATACGATGCCAACTATGTTTTGTATGGTTTTGTTTTTCCATTGAAGGTTAGTTTCTTTCATGTTCATTCATTATGTTTTTCCATTGAACTTTGTTTACTTTATGAAATGTTATATAGATTTGTATGCTTATATACGAATATGGCTTTGGAAACTTTCTCTAATTCACTCCATTTGTGGCGTAAATATGAGAACATGATCCCTCGTGTTTGTTGCATTGAGTAATGGTTTAAATGTTTGAGAATCAAGTTATGACAGTTTAATTTATTCGGAAGATAATTCAAGTTTTAACAAGCTTACACTTCACGCTTTAAGATGAATGAACTTGGTACGGATCTAGTTTAGATTATTTTAAAAGGTCACCCCTTCAATAATATACTTAGATCAGTTATAAGGGGTATATTTATTTAATTCAAGAGTGGTCCGTACTCCGTGTTTTGCACACAAAAGGTTTGTCATGTGGTAATGTTCGTACTGTGGTTTCTGGGTTGTGATAAAAAGATGTACATGTTGGAGCAGTTCGATAAAGAAGATGTGCGTTACGAGCTGTGGATGATGAAGATATTCAAGATGAGGCTGAACTTTTAAAAACTCTAAATGTTGATTCAATCTTGATCAGGTTATCCTCCTTTACATAAACTATTCTTACATTGTCTTGTTACGAATCAAAATATCCTTATTTAATTTATATTTAGATCGGCAATCAATCCGAGAATGTTCCTGTTTGTGGTCTTGACCAGCAGTTTATGGAAGGGGTCAGTCAGTGTATGAATGTTGATGAGCCTTATAAGGTTTGTGCTTTTCATTATTCAATTCAATTTCCTTAATTATTATTGTATAACTTGGCCATCTCACCTTTAATTCTTATTTCTAGAACTTCAATGATGTTTTGTATAATTTTCCTATCAATGGTCTTGATCACCGACCCATGGAGGGGGTCAGTCAGCGTACAATATTGAATGATGAATACGAGAGTGTTGCTATTGATGGTCTTATTAGTTTACGGTCCCAGGATGTTGGTCATATTTCTAAGGTTTGAGCTTTACCTTTTACACATGGTGTATTGTATTTATTTTTACAATGACCTTAATAATTAATAAATATTTTTGTAGAAATTTTTTGTTAGAGATGATCCTGAATTCAAAGTCAATGAGAATGAAGAAGCTTCTCATTCTGAGAGTTTTCTATCTACACAACAAGTTAGAGAACTAATGAACGACATCTTTTCTCCGCCATCATTAGGCCCAAATTCTGTTAAGGTAAATGTATTAATGATTTTCTTTAACATTGTATGCCTAGTGGAAGAACCTGATTTTAATAATTTTGTATGCAGGATGATGCTTGTGTCTCTGAATTGATAGATGTGGATCAACCTTCTTTTATGAATATGTCTTTCATATTTTCATGTTTCTCTAAGTATAAGTAAATCGTCACCTAACCTTAATCTTATGCTATTTTCAGGTAAATAATGTTTTAGATGATGTGCACATTGATAGTGTTGTGAAAGATGCCGAGGAAAGTGAGAATCCACGTTAGAAATTTCCCGGTAAGGTTTACCTATCCCCCTATATTCAACCACCATCAACTGAAGTTAAATGTAAGAAAAGGAGGTGTCGTGAAGTTAACATAAAAAGGGTTTCAAAAAGAGTGATCAAAACTATTTTTGGGTCGGATGGAAATGAAAACCAACAATTACCGTGGAAAGAGGTATTTGTTTCTAATATTAGATAATCAAAACCATTATTAATGTTTTTATAGGAACCTATATGTGTTTTTTATAGTGACTAATACTTAGACAGGTTAGGATGTGTGTTTTTTATAGTAATAAACGTTTGTTGATCTTATTCAGGATCTTACTCATTCTCCAACTGCACCAAATGCATGGACTTTTCCATGGGTTGATGATGGTCATCTTGTTCACATTGATTTCTGGGAGAAATTAGTCGGCATGAGCCACACTAAAAGAGGTTGGCTATCTAGTGATGTAAGTATTTTTGAATACTTTAAAATCAATGTATCAAATTTATAATTAGATTTTTTATATCTAATGCTTTCCTTATTTTGTAACGACAGCACCTCGATATTTGGATTGAATATTTGTGGCAATTCAGGGACTCAAATGCTAATTGGGCAATTGCAAGACCATATCCTAGTGATATGCTTTCTCGGTTTGAGTATCCTTTTATTACGCTGATGGTGTAAAATACGGTGTACCCTGGTTTGAAATAATGTTCAAAAGGTTTGTATTTTTAAGATTTATTCTCTTAAAATGATATATATGTAAGGATAGGTGTACCCTGGTTTGCTCATTCATTATGTTTAAGGTGTATTTTCCTATCAATGAAAATGATTATCACTGGGTACTTGGAGAGTTGCACATTATTTCTGGTTTGATAACCATTTATGATAGTCTAGGTGGCCCTCCTAATGGAATAGAAGCCCGCATTTTTGGCTTCAATTGAGGGAGAAATTGATGTTTTAGATCCCACTTTATCTGGATAATTCCAAGGTGTTTGAGAAGAAGAATATTGATAAAGAAAATTATTCAATCACTTTTCGATACGAGGATGGCGTCCCACTCCAAGGTGGTCTTTATGGTAATTGTGGAATATGGGTTTGTGTATTTTTATACAGGCTTTCACATAATATTCCTTTGGAGGTTCACGATCCCATGAGTTTTTCGTTGGCATATCATGAAAGAATGATTGAATTTTTCTGGAAATACAAAATGTTGCAATAATCAAGTTAATAGACATTATGTTTTATTGATAGACATTACTCATGTTGAATATTTAGGATTTGTATTTGTAATTTTGTGTACCTACTTGTTGTTACTCTTTATCTACCTGGTGAGTAATGTCATTGGTTAGGACTAACAAGCGGGTATATATCCCGCGCGTTGAGGCGAAGGCTAGCTTGATATCGAAAGGTGTTTAACTTCTATAGTTGTATGTTTGTGTTCTCTTGAAAATTTTAGTTTAAGTATCGGGGGCTCAACTTGTAAATTAGAGGGTCCAAGAATAAAAGTGTGGTCTTCTTTTTAGTTAATAGTCACATATGAATATTGCCTGACAACAATGTGCACGTGTACTGCAACTAAGATATGTGATTTAATGATAGGATTTTTTTTGATAATCGAGCTAAACACTTGTTGGTCATTTTACTTAAACTGTTCTTTGACTATTCAAAATGGGTTGTTGTGGTTATTTCAGCATAATTCATTGGGTCATTGCTCATGTAAGTAATGAGTTGTTTTGATCACTTATCTAAATAAACATCAATAACATAATTTATATACTAATCAAAATTTATAACTTGATTTCCCCATGAACATGATAAAGATTCACTTGATTTCTAACATGATTAAAGGTTTAGAAGAAACGATAATTTACATGATAAGCTTATTTATCCCACATACTAAACATCATCACAGACTAGACTTCAACATCAGCATAGATCTCACATACAAAACATTAAGAGTACTAAGACAAACACAAAAGGATAGAACAAAAGGATAACATGACAAACCCAAAACGATAAGACAAACCCATTGCAAAGGTCACCACCATCTAACCACAAACCAAAAGAAACATAAATGCCTCACCATCTCAAACCTACCTACGACCCATCACTTGCGGTCAAGTTTGACCTTTGCAATGTAAACATAATTTTCACGTGTATGTTTCTGGGTTTCTTTAATTAGGTTCGTAATGTCTTTAGCCTTATCAAGATCCTCATCATGGAAGGATTTAAGAAAGATGTCATTGCGTCGTCTGACTTGAGCATGCTCCACACCAGTTCTTTCACCTCCTCTATAAGACTCCGCCTTGTCCCGGGACTGAACGGTCACTGCCGTGGCAAAGGTCAGTTCAATAACCTTGTAATACGCAGGCTTCGAGCCATTCACCTTGCAACATACAAGAGCACTTGCTCGCTATAGGTGTTCTGATGGAGTCGATAGCGAGTTTGATTCAGTTTCGCCATTGTCTAGGTGGAGGTTAGGACGGTAGGTGTAAAATTAGTTGGGGTTAAGTTTGATGCCAAAAGTGGTTCTTATATAGAGAGTAAGCAATCATCAAGATTTGTCTTAGAAGTATAACCATGTTGCTCGCGATGTAAACTAAATAGAAGGATGTATATTTAGGATGTGTAACTTAAATAAAGGCTCCCTTAAAAACGTAACTAATTGGCATACAACTTCAAATAAGTCACCTTTATTTCAATTGGATTTAATAAGAATCACTGTATTTCAAAATAACATACAAACGAAATAATAACCAGCTAGACAAACTTAAACAAAACTTCAATCTTCGAGCTCGAGTAGCATGAACATTCACTATTTTTTAATTATTATTGATTCTTCTCAAGAGTCGGGAATGATAGCGACCGCTCTTCACACATTGGTGAATCCCTCCAGTGATAAACACAAATACTTACACAAGTAACATCGTGTCGGGGTTTTCATCGTCCACGATTGGTTATAGTAGTTGGTGATCCGCAATTATAACAACATAAGTTTGCGTTAGCCATCTAGTTTTTTCGAAAGAAACACATGTATGTAAAAAAATTGGTTGAGCTATATATTGTCACCAAATTGTTGTAGTGAATGTGAATTGTTAGTTAATAAATTTAAGGTAATCAGTAGAGTGGTTAAGATGAAATTTATTATTGTCCTCTACCGAATGTTGCTCTACCGATGAGTGTTCTACCGACGGTTGCTCTACCAGTGATTAATGTGGGTTAGTTATGCATTGGATTTTGTTTTGGGTCATGAGTCCAAACACAACATTTGGGCCGTTTTGTTTTGGGTCGTGAGTCAATTAAATTTTGTGATCAGTTAAATTTTGTTTTGGGTCATGAGCCCAAGCATAACATTTAGCATGTTTCGTTTTGGGCCATGAGTTAATAGCAAAACATGTACTGTAATGACATAAAAAAAAAAATTTTATTTCTGGTAGAAACCAACACTTACAATCCAGCACAACATCATAAAAGATAGGCCACAAACAATGTTATGGTCATCTTCACCCGTGTCTTAAATGTTACTACCACTTGCACCATCGGCATCTTCCATAATTGTGTCTTTTTTGAATATCTTAACTAAATTTTTAAGTGTAATGTTAAGAGCACAGTTTGATGATTTAGGACTAAACACAAATACATTATGAAGTATTAAAGCAGATCCAACTTTGATATCCTTTATATAACCAACTTCAGAAGACAACACTTTGTAATGAATTGTATCGGACATTGTGCCTGAAAGATCTTTGAGTGTTACATTCATATTGATTCGAATTGAAACTAACCTTTAAAATATATAAATAAATATATATAATACTTATAAATATATAAAATATATAAATAAATATATATAATACTTATAAATATATAATAAGGATAATTATCAACAAAATCAATGAAACCGAGAGTAGTATCTGATGTTCCCGGGTCGTAGTCCCAACGAGGAGTGAATTGGAAAGTCGAAAGTCGGTTTGATATTTGATGTTTGAATAAAAAAAATTAGACTTGGTTTTTCTAATTACAATGCAAAAACGATTAAGGAAAACCTAGGAACGAAAGCTAGAATGATTAAAACCTAAAACTTAGACGGAAACGTAAAAACGCGAGTTTTAAAAAACTAAATTATCAAAAATTAAACCCTAAAGTGATTTTTTTAAGTTTTATTTATACTAAATAACTAAATTAAAAGAAAAATGAAAGAAAATCCTAAAACGGGAACGTTTAAAGTTAAAAAACGAAGAAAACGAGAACCGGGCTCGAAACCCGTTCTTTAAAAGATGAAATTTTGCAAAAATGACCCTACGAATGCAAAACTATTTTTCCTAAGTTCAATATGATAAAAGAAAATTTTGTAAAAAAGAATTATATTTTTTGACTTTTTTATAATTTTTTATGAATTAAATACGAATTTAACTAAAATTAATTATAAAAAATACTAAACTAAATTTATAAAATCTGAAAAAATTAAGGAAATTAATTTAAACTGTTTAAAACCTAGGAAAAATAAGAAAGTTGAAAAAGCTTATCGAATAAGCAGTTAAAATAAGCTAAAACGGCTTATGGGCTTAAGGGCTAAAAAAGATTAAAGGAATAATGTGTGCAAACAATAGCGGATGAGCTATTGTAGCACAATTGGCAATGGGGTGTGAGTGTGGGGCGTTGCTATAAAGGGGGAGGTCTGAGGTTCGAGCCTGGGCCTCTCTCTTTTTATAAACTTATTAAAGACACAGATAATAAGCAAAATTTTTAAAAAGACAAAACCTTTTTGAATTTGATATAAGCATAAATATAAGCTGAAACGTAGGGGGAGAATAAACTTTTTATGCTATGTCTACAAACTAGCTAAAATGGTCGGCTCACTTTTAAGCACAAAAAGCGAGAAAGAAAGAAATATAGCACAAAAGGATGTTTCCTATATTCTAATAAGTAAATGAAAACGAGAGTAAGCAACCAAGAAAAGCTCAGACAGATAAGCACGGAATAATCAATTAAGCAAAGGCTCCAATTCTGATACAAACAACCAGAGGGCACTCTTTGGCTTCCATTTTTAATGTTTGAGGGAACCCTTATGGCTTCCAGCTATAGGGGCTTGAAGAAACATCCTTTTCGGATTGCTCGAAAAGGCAAAGAACGTAAAGTATGGAAAACAAATAAGCAGAGAAAAAGGGTATGGAAAAGTGCTTGATTGCTACCTGCATTTGACCACAGATTGACACAAAAACCAGTTTTAAAAGTTGTATCGAGTTTAATCCAAATGCGGGTAAAAGCCTATCCTGTCACCACAGCTTAAAAGACCAATTAGGAAACACTTCAAAACAATTTTTTAGAGCTAAAGACTTTTGAAAACAGATAAAAATCATCTTAAAAAGGCTTGAGTAAGTTGACAAAATGACAATAGTATTTTAAACGTTTTGATCCTTTTTTTACTTGTCCCAAACACCCTTTAAGTAAGAAAGTGACTTCTTGACTAAAGAAAAAGGAATTTAAGCAAAGGTTATTGAAAACAAACAACAGCAAATATACTTCAAGCAACATTAAGCATAAAAAATAAAGTAATAAACCACTTAAATATGAAAAGAGAATAAGCAGGTTCAATGGGGCAAATTTAGGCAGTTTTCAAACCAAAACATCTAAGAAAATGGGTTATAATAAGATATAAACAAGGACAATTAGCTTTAGAAGACACAAAAACTAAGCAGGATGAGCAATAAAAAGGCAAGCATACGCAATAGCAGATGACAGTAGTAAGGGCAGAAATGTAAAAAGAAGACTTAATCTTGGTCCAAGCTTCTTGCAAGTATATAAGCTCTCCAAAGCTTAAAACCAAAACCCTATAGATTCCCATGAGGTATTTACTAAACCCTAGGAGGTTTTCCATCTTTAACCTTGCCTCCTTGTTGCCTTTCTTTTTTTCTTTTGATATTTTTTTTTGGATTTTGAAGTTTCTGACAAAATATAAAAACCAGCCTTACATATAGGTGTTACGACTTTAATAGCTTATATGTGAGCTTAAACTAGTGTTTAAAAGACAAGTTAAGTAAAGTGACAAGTTTTTTAAAGAAAGCAGTAAATTGCATAAAATTAAATTGCAAGAAATTTAAAGACAGAAATAGTAGTTGGTGATCCGCAATTAACACATAAGTTTGCTTTAGCCATCTAGTTTTTTAGAAAGAAACACATGTATGTAAAAAATGGTTGGGCTATATATTGTCACCAAATTGTTGCAATAAATGTGAATTGGTAGTTAATAAATTTAATGTAATTGGTAGATTGGTAAGTTGAAATTTAATATTGTCCTCTACCCAATGTTGCTCTACCGATGAGTGGTCTACCGACGATTGCTCTACCAGTGATTAATGTGGGTTAGTTGTGCATTGAATTTTGTTTTGGGTCATGAGCCCAAACACAACATTTGGGCCATTTCATTTGGGGTCGTGAGTCAATAGCAAAACATGTTGTGATCAATTAAATTTTATTTTGGGTCATGAGCCCAAGCACAACATTTAGCATGTAATGTTTTGGGTCGTGAGTTAATAGCAAAACATGTACTATAATGACATAAAAAAACATTTATTTCATTGGAGAACCACATATTACAATTAGCACAACATCATAAAGATAGGTCATAACATGTTATGGTCATCTGCACCTGTGTCTTAAATGTTACTACCACTTGCACCATCGGCAGCTTCTACAATTGTGTCTTTTTTGAATATCTTAACTAAATTTTTAAGTGTAATGTTAAGAGCACAGTTTGATGATTTAGGACAAAACACAGATACATTATAAAGTATTAAAGCAGATCCAAATTTGACATCCTTTATATAACCATCTTCAGAAGACAAGACTTTGTACTGAATTATACCGGACATTATGCCTGAAGGATCTTTGAGTGTTACATTCATATCACCAAGCACATTTGGCTTACAAGAAGTGATTATTGCAACAACTTTCTCAAGTTTACCTTTCTTGAGGTAGCTCTCTATATCGCCAAAACACCCACCCTCGATCTCCTCACGATCATTCATAAACTCAAGCGCCTTAACCCATGGACTACTTTGAAAATCGTCATCCTCGCTCACATCGTCAAAATTTAATATACTCTTGTGTGGGATCATCTTTAAGGATCCTATCTGTTTGAAAAATACCAGCCGGACCGGGAATTCGTATCCTAGTCGTCTTTTCTTCAACATTATCCATTTCTTGAGTTTGTGAAAAACTTGTGTTACTACTATTGGAAAGACGAAAAGGGGCTGAAAGTTGTAGATCAGAGTCGTCTATATCGAGCAAATATTCCCATTCTTTGTTTTCTGGTGAACTCATTTGTAGGTGATTTGAAAATAAACAAGGTTGTGAGTTTTATAAAAGATTTACTAGATTATGATAACTTATAGATGAAATGGCATTAAAGTATAATAGGTGGTTGCAAGATGTAATTAATAAATGTTGGGTGTAATTATTAAATATGTGCTATTTTCCTCCACTAACTGGCGATCTACTAACTCTACTAACGGGTGCTCTACTATGTAGTTAATAAGTGTTAATAAAATCACTTAGGTGGATTAGGCAACAAAGTTTTAAAACACATAATTAAAACATAATATTAGGTAACAATCCTAAATATGTAGTTCATCCTAAACACATACTTCATCTTAAAACATAATACATAAAACAAGTCATATATTAATGAAAATTAGAGCTTGACGAGCTTCCTTCATTCTGCTCACCATCACCCTTAGTTGATATTAGTTCATCCTTTACATCATCCCCACCCACCTTATCTTTACCATTACCCACAGCCTTAAAGTCATCCAAAAGCACCTTGCCTTTCCCAAATCCCACCGATTCAAGGTCATCCAAAAGCACCTTACCCTTTTCATTACCTATATATATATATATATAGAAGTAACCTCATCATCAGACTTAAAAACAACACACAAGTTTTTAAAATAGTAATCAACTAGGATGGGTTGAGGAACATGGCAAACATATACATCAAGAGCCACATTTTCTCTATGTCCTTATCATTTTCAACAATAGTCAAACCTTTTTCAAGAGTACATTTGGGTTTACAATAAAACAACTTCCATATTTCTTCTTTTGTTTTATCTAACAAAAGGTCGTTCATTTCTTTATACGACAACCTTTTTGACCTTGGTAACCTCAAATCTAGAATTTGAACGGACACATGAAGAAACAACCCCCAAAGTATACATCATACCATATCTCATCACTCCTATGTGACGCCCTGTGTAAAAATCGAAATATTTTAAAATTAGATTATAACACTAAAGTATTTAAATATAAAACGATAAATATTTAAAAGAAAACAAATTAAAGAAACATACACCCACTCATCAAAAATTAGATCCTTTGTTGTTGAATATGTGTCTATAGATGACATTCTTTGTCTAAACAAAAAAATTAACTTTAGGTGTTTAAGGTTGATAAAGCAATACGAATTGATACTTACTTCAGCTAATTAAATACACGTAAAGAAAGTACTAGGTAGAGCACATATTAAGTTCTGGTAGAGCACATATTAAATTTTGGTAGATAAAATGTAAAGTGTATTAAATAAGTGTTTGGTGTAAAATTTAATGTGTATTAAATTTTAGTCAGTATGCTCTACAGACGGCTACTCTAGTGATGGCTGCTCTATCTGTATTTAATATGTGTTAGATATAAGCATAATAATTATTGTTTCTTTTAAGGTTGCATAAAAATTTGGTAGTTAAATTTTTTTATGCTTCATTAAGGTGGCATTAGATGAGGTAGTTAAAGGTTTGTTAAGAAGACAAGAAAATTGTAAAATACATAATGACTATATGAAGAATTGCTTACCTCGTCAAGTAGCCATCCTTTGCGATTATCATCAAGACCACACAAACCATTCCAGAAACTACGATCAACACTAATATCATTACACCAAAATAATTTACAATGACCCACAACAAACCTACTAAAAAACTCCTCCAAATCATGACTCAAGAAAATTTTGTCAATTCTTTTGAATAGGCGTGAAAGAGCCTATAAAGAAATATCATACATGAGTAACAATCAATAGATCAAAAATAAGTTTTCACAAATACTAAATACCTCAATCCAAGGTTTGATAGACTTGTACTTTTCAATCATAAATGGATTCAATACATTCTTTTGATTTGCCAATTGTTCAATGCTAGGAATATTCAAAGTTGTAGATAATCCACTGTACGGAGACCTCATTACATCAACATACTTCCTCTTTTTTGGCATACACATCTCGATAGCTAACTTTATGTGAGCAGATGAGTTCATATGCCCTATGCATTTTCTTTGTTTATCCTCTTCAGCTATCTTATTCAACCTAGTCTCCCTATGATTGTATAACCTTTGGATCTCAGACTATATTTTCTGTTCATCCACATCTGCCATATTTGAAATATCATCCTGTTGTCTCTGATCTGCCAACCATATAATCTGATCCTCTTGCTTAGAACTATATGTGTATTTGTAATGCTATGAAAGGTATAACCGAACATTAATAAGCAATTGTGACAAGAGATAAATAACAATAGTAAGTTCATTACCTCACAATCACCTTTCTCCTCTCCAGTTTGTGATAAGTTACATAATCCATTTAAACAGATAAATCAGAAGATAAATCTTGGTTGGTTGTTTGACTAACATGTTTGGCAGGCATGAAAAAAAGCAGAGGATCTCCATTATCATCACAGTAATAAACAACCTGACAAAAATACAAAATTATAAACAAATTCTAAACATAAATACAAGATTAACAAATGTAAAACATATGTTTACCTCTTTGGGAGATGTGTCATCTTTGATGTCTGGCTCATCCTCTGATGTGGTCTGCAAAAAATCTTTAATTTGTGGGCCAACTTTCTTCAATGTTTCTTCCTTTCCAAAGCCTTTACCCGGGTAAAGACTGGAATGTATGATACTCTCCAATTTGATGATACGTCCTTTAAAACTTTTAACCTCTTTTGGTAGTGTCAACAAAGTTTCACATATGCCTTCCAAATCACAAACACGGTCAATTAGAGTAGCCACTTTACCTTTCTATCTACCACATACACCAATATGAAATTCTTCACTAGATTTCTTCTTTCCCGCACGTGCTGCTGATCTTTTATTCAGATATTTGACCATACATCCCTCATATGGAAACATGTGGGCTCCTCGATGCATACCAAATGAAATAATCATTTCTAGGTGTGTACCAGTTAGACTGAATCTCAGCTTTTGTTGGGGCTAGCTCCATTGGGGCCTAAAAATATATTCAGACTTTACCATATAAAATGATACCGTATTACTGACTGTATTGCTTTGTTATGGACAAAAAATATATATTCAGATTTTACCTTATGAAAAAATTGCCAAAATACTCGAACTTGTTAAATTCTACTTTTCTCCTCCATGACAAAGCTCTCGGAATGATTTCTGGAACTTTGGTCCACCAACGATCCGATACACAAGAACAATCTAAAATCCATATCTACAACTAGTAAATAATTGTTAAGAGTTAAAACAAGCATGGTAAAAATATTTAGCTGTAAACTTATTTTGGGAAACAGTTTAAAAAAACACAAACCTTAAAAGCATAAAGAAAACCAGTCAACGAATAACTTGGAACATGATTAGGGTTTTTTCCTAATACAACAAGGTGCTCATGCTTATGTTTTGAAGAAACATTCCTAATGGAATCATAAAGTTGCTCCAAATGTGCTTACCCCAAGGAAATGAGTTCCAAGCATCAAGATTGTTAACCATTTTCAAAAACACATCATCCACCACTGAAACCAACTCCCGCCCCATGAAAATAACCTCCAAGATAACAACAAACAAACTCGAATTGCGTCTTCATCACTGACTTTGAAAAAATTTTCTTCATCCTTAAGTAAAGTTAAAACATCAATGATCTTAACATCATACCCTATCTTCTCAGGAAATAACCGATTATGAAAGGGGATATCACTATTACTATACTCACGGAAACTAAGCAACCCAAATTTAAAAGTAGTAACAATGCAAAACTCACGATGTCTAAAATGGAGACTATGGCCAGTAACATTATATATGAGTGGCAAATCAAAGCTATCATCATCACTAAAACACTATTTTTGAAGAACATAATGGATCATACCATCATCGTTCTCAACATACGTTATATCAAGCCAAGATCCAAAACATGTTGTTTTAAACAGTGTACGACGATCTTCATTAAGTCTAACTTTGATTAACTTGAAGTAATGAAGTTTGCTTCTAACATGAACCGTAGCAGTATATTCCTATATTACCAAATGAAGTATTGTTTAGTAATTCAAATTTATCATAGATGATAATGCCGCAAAACATAAAGACTAACACAATTGTATAACATAACTGGGAACAAATTGCTTTTTAAAAAGTATGTACAATGCAGTTCAAGGAATGGTTCAAGGCAGTTGTTCAAGTTGTACACTGATAACTCTTTAACTGTTAATGAAAACAAACTAACAAACCCGCTAAACATGTATAAGCTTCAAATGATCTAAACTGTTAATTAAACAGTTATATGAATCATCTTCAAATGATTTAAAAAACCTATAAGGGTTGAGAAATCAAATCGACACTACCAAATACTGGGTTATAATCCTTGCTAAGAAATCAAATCCTACACAAACAATGGCAACAAAGAAACATACAAAAATTATAGATCCACATGGCAATAAACTAACCTAAGCATTGGTTTGACGGAAAAACCAAACAGAAAGAAACTTACCATTGCAATCGATTGACAAAAAGATAAGATCAAGATTTTGATGTGTGTGTGTGGTTTCACTATGTGAAATATTTTAGTAATGAAATGAAATTTCAAAAATCCTAAAAGAGAAATTAAAAAAAATAAAGATTATGTTAGATTTGCGTAGCTTCCCAATGAAAAAAAATCAAATCGACGCCGCCGGTAGAGCAGAGAGAAGACGTCAGTAGAGCGGTAGAGCATCTGACATGGAAAAACAAACAAGATAGTACTTGAGGGGTATTCGGGTAATTTTGCCTTAACTAGTGTGCCAACCCACTCATTTGTGGGATATCAAAAAGCACTTTAAGTGGACACGTGTCAACCACCAACGCAGGTAGAGCGGTAGAGCATTCGAGCATGACCAATATGGGAATTGAATCCAGTTTTGACCAAAACACGCCAAGTGGCATGTACGGAAGACCATAACAGGAATTTTCTCAATAAGTTAGGCATCATAATAATGAAAAGCATGGTCATGTCCTTTTTGTAAGTTGAGTGATTGAAGCAAAAGAATTATTGTATTACTTTTGAAAAATGGGAAAAAGGAAGCGGGTAAAAGAAATCAATCTCACTGAAGATTTTCTTTAGATTAGTTCTGGATGGTGGAAGATGGGTTTATACAACCGATTTTATATACTAGGTAGATAAAGCAGCATATAGCATTAAAGCAACATAGAGTAGTACATCATTTAGTAGTACATCTTTAACATTAAATCAACATGTAAAAATAAAGTTACGTCGCAAATATATATAATTTAATTGCTTTATTCGTTAAAAACAAGAAAAAAAATCAAAACCCGGCCGTGTCTTAAGAATCAGGTTGACCCGGGTTACTTCAAAATCGGAGCATCTCCATTATCATCACAGCATCTCCATTATCTTCAAATGATTTAAAAAAGCTATAAGGGTTGAGAAATCAAATCGACACTACCAAATACTAGGTTATAATCCTTGCTGAGAAATCAAATCGACAATACCCAAACAATGGAAACAAATAAACATACAAAAATTATAGATCTACATGGCAATAAACTAACCGAAGCATTGGTTTGACAGAAAAACCTAACAGAAAGAAACTTACCATTGCATTCGATTGACAAAAAGATAAGATCAAGATTTGGATGTGTGTGTAGTTTCACTATGTGAAATATTTTAGAAATGAAATGAAATTTCAAAAATCATAAAAGAGAAATTAAAAAAAAGAATAATAAAGATTATGTTAGATTTGCGTACCTTCCCAATGAAAAAAATCAAGTCGACGCCGCCGGTAGAGCAGAGAGAAGACGCCAGTAGAGCGGTAGAGCATCCGACGTGGACAAACAAACAAAATAGTACTTGAGGGGTATTCGGGTAATTTTGCATTAACTAGTGTGCCAACCCACTGATTTGTAGGACATCAAAAAGAACTTTAAGTGACACGTGTCAACCACCAACGCAGGTATAACGGTAGAGCATTCGAGCATGACCAATATGGGAATTGATTCCACTTTTGACCAAAAGACGCCAAGTGGCATGTACGACCATAACAGGAATTTTCTCAATAAGTTAGACATCATAATAATGAAAAGCATGGTCATGTCCTTTTTGTAAGTTGAGTGATTGAAGCAAAAGATTTATTGTATTACTTTTGAAAATGGGAGGAAGGAAGTGGGTAAAAGAAATCAATCTCACTGAAGATTTTTTTTAGATTAGTTCTGGATGGTGGAAGATGGGTTTGTAGAACCAATTTTATATAGTAGGTAGATAAAGCAGCATATAGCATTAAAGCAACTTAGAGTAGTACATCATTTAGTAGTACATCTTTAGCATTAAATCAACATGTAAAAATAAAGTTACGTCGCAAATATATATAATTAAATTGCTTTATTCGTAAAAAACAAGAAAAAAATCAAAACCTGGCCGGGTCTTAAGAATCGGGTTGACCCGGGATACTTCAAAATCGGAGCATCTCCATTATCATCACAGCATCTCTATTATCTTCAAATGATTTATAAAAGCTATAAGGGTTGAGAAATCAAATTGACACTACCTGGGTTATAATCCTTGCTGAGAAGTTAAATCGACAATACCCAAACAATGGCAACAAAGAAACATACAAAAATTATAGATCTAAATGGCAATAAACTAACCCAAGCATTGGTTTGACAGAAAAACTTAACAGAAAGAAACTTACCATTGCATTCGATTGACAAAAAGATAAGATCAAGATTTTAATGTGTGTGTGGTTTCACTATGTGAAATATTTTAGAAATAAAATGAAATTTCAAAAATCATAAAAGAGAAATTAAAAAAAAAGAATAATAAAGATTATGTTAGATTTGCGTACCTTCCCAATGAAAAAAAATCAAATTGACGTCGTCGGTAGAGCAAAGAGAAGACGCCGGGTAGAGCATCCGACGTAGACAAACAAACAAAATAGTACTTGAGGGGTATTCGGGTAATTTTGCATTAACTAGTGTGCCAACCCACTGATTTGTGGGATATCAAAAAGCACTTTAAGTGGACACGTGTCAACCACCAACGCAGCATTCGAGCATGACGAATATGAGAATTGAATCCACTTTTGACTAAAACACGCCAAGTGGCATGTACGAAAGACCATAACAGGAATTTTCTCAATAAGTTAGACATCATAATATGAAAA